>CAUYTI010096931.1:0-16978 GCA_963575145.1 Galago senegalensis | reverse complement strand
AAAAATAGCCGGGCGTTGTGGCAGGCGCCTGTGGTCCCAGCTACTTGGGAGGCGGAGGCAAGAGACTCGCTTGAGCCCAGGAGTTGGAGGTTGCTGTGAGCTGTAATGCCACGGCACTCTGTACAGCTTGAGGCTCTGTCTCAAAAAAAAAAAAAAAAAAAAAAACTTTTTTGTGTTGTAACCCAATTCATGATCAATAGCTGTTCGAAACAGGTAAAGTGCTTTAACCCAACAGGATGCCTGACCTAGGAAATGGACCAGCTACCATCAATCCTTGGAATTATTAGTGACTCAATTTTACGAATTAACTCCATACTATTAAAAATAATAGATAAATCAAGTTTTAATATTTTCTGTTTGGAACTCTCACTCTTCACTATTTGAGGCCTATGTGTAGCACCTCTATGCAAGTGATGCATCCAGGGTCAGCAGAGGTCATAGAGGTCATTCTTTTTCATTCCTCTGGCCTTCACCCTGCCACTCTGTCACTTCTCTAACTCTGCTTGCTTCTTTCTGGACACTCATCTTCATCCTCACTTTTCAACTATGGCTTCATTTTTATTCACTGAGATTTAGTTACGGATTATTTGGCCATGTGCCAGAGAAATAAAAATTAGAATAAAAATTGGATATGTGGCTGAAATTTCTATTTTACTCTTTTGAAAAAGGTAGACACTTACATGAATAACTTTGATTCAATCTGTGCAAAAACAAAGTATGTAAACAAAATGTATACCCACTAGCATTCTGAATTTAAAAATTAAAGAAAGGTATATACTCATTAAACAAAAGCATTAGCATTCTCATCATTTTGTGAGTTTTTTCTATTCAGTTTGTTTACAATAATAACAGGGATAATTTCAGGAAATAAACTGCAGACAAGGAGCTCCATGTAAAAACTCAGTGCAGCTTTTTAGGTATACACCTACACTGAGGTAAATGCCATGAATCACACAACAGACAAAGTGAAGTTCAACCAACAATACTAATAAGTAAAAGGACCTCAAATTCCACCACAGAATGGATCCTACTAGAATACCCCACTTTTAAGAATTAAAAATATAGAATAAACAGGGTTCATTTGTTCACTCTGCAACTGCTTTACTTTATTATTTTATAGGAGAACTGAAGTGTGCAAAGCAACGCAAATACCAAAAATATGCTTTTAAAGTGTTTTTGGCTGAATTTGTCTCTCTGAGATCTTCTGAGTCTAACATACATACTTAAATGGGAAAGTTTATTGATAAAAATAAATAAAATACATCTTAATCATAATATCTAGACAACATTGAATAGAAAAAAGAACAAACATTGTAAGGCATAAAAATACAAATGACAGGATTATTCTTGAATGTGAGGATGGGA
The DNA here is from genome assembly GCA_963575145.1 of Galago senegalensis. Lineage (NCBI taxonomy): Eukaryota > Metazoa > Chordata > Mammalia > Primates > Galagidae > Galago > Galago senegalensis. The sequence continues at coordinate 15,613 of CAUYTI010096931.1, read as the reverse complement.
TGTATAAAAATACAAATGATGGATGGGATTATTCTTGAATGTGAAAGACTCTAGAGGCCTGAAATCCATTTGAAAAAGAAACTTTAGAAAAGGAAAAATATGCTCTGTACTTGGCACAGATCAGCTACTCTCTGATTCTGAGGCAAGGGGCTTGACCTGAGGGGCTTGAGGCTTCTTCCATGGCCCACTGATATAGTTTAACATATTTAAAAATATATCAGTGAATATCATGTAATACTGCAAAAAATAATAATCACAAACACCTGGAAAGTGATGCAGCAAAAAATACACATAGATGTTAATCTAAAAACATTTTTAAAATACAATATATTTCCACTACAATGAAAGGACATGAACAGCTCACTCACTTGTGATGTGTTATAAAGGCATTGTTATGTAACTTTAAAATTCATTTACAGACTTAAAAATCATTAAGCCATTTACCTATGTACATCAGGTAAAAGTTTTATTAGACTGTAGAGTGCCATGTCATGGGAATTAAGATGAACATATGTTTTAAACAAGATATTTTGCCATGAAGATGTACATAAAATTTATAAATTCATCACATGATATAGAGAAACAAGATTCATGATCCTCACATTTACAATAATTTATAAAATCTTCTCTGAAGGAAATGTGTTACAATTCAGTCAAACTTCTCATCTTGAAAGTAATCCGCAAAATTGAGATATTCTTCAAGTTGACCGTATTTCTGCACATATAATAAAAAAGCTAGTTATTTTACTCAAAGCAATGAAGATAAGGTGGGCCTTTCCAACTATACACACAAACAGCAACAAGTTCATTTCATGTTAATCATAAACAAAAATCTTTTTATTATTATAAATAGGAACTCAATTTCAAATAAGCATTTCTAACTCAGAAAACATTAGAAAGAGATCATATTAAGTATTATTACTAATTTCATAACTGTCTTGTATGTTATAATTTTTCTATTATACTTAAAATAGAAATGTAATAATTTCAATAACTTATTCAACAAAAATTATTTAACATATATATCAAATACTCTGCTAATCAATAAGTAACAAAATTTTAAAAGCTTCTTTCTCTGACCTTAAGGAGAATAAAGTTCAATAGAAATATACTGATGGCAGTTAGTATTAAGAGCCATAAAGAGGTACAGACACTATTAAGAGGGTTTGTAAGAGGGTCTGTAAGAGGCCACGGTTAGTTGAGGTAGCCAGACAGAGTGGCATGTAAGCTATCCTGGGTAAAAAGATTTGCTAAGCAAAGAGTTGGTGGTGAGAGTTTTCTGTTAGAGACCAGAGTCCATCTAATAGTGACATGACAAGAAAGTGCAGGATTTATAGAGGAAGAAACGAAAAACTGAACAAAAGAGATTAAGGTTAGAGAATAAAAAGTATAAAATGCTAGGTTAAGAGGTTTTACAATGATTTGATAGGCGATGATAAGCTGCTAAAGATCTTAGAGCAGGGACACAACTGATATAAGGTGTATTTTTTAAAATTGTTAAAATAACAATTTTAGAATGGTTTGACAACTAGTGATAAGTCTATGGTAACAAATTAGGTCATGAGGGCCCAAATTTGAGTGCTAGCAATGAAGATGGAGAGGAAAGAGGAGGGTAGAAATAGTTAAGAGAGGAGTCAAGACGAACTTAGAGGCTTTAGAGTGGACAATCCCAGAATAATGAATGGCAGGGACTCTGCGCAGGTGGTTAGGGGAGGGAAAGAGACACACGGGGAGTTCAAAGTGCTTACTTCAGGTAAAGGACATTAAATGATCTGATGGTTCTTGATTCTGTTTATGAATTGTTTCTGTCCTCAGTGAGATGAGAAAGGATCTTGATGATCTAGACTTTTGTGGTGATAGGGACCCACAGAAGGGAAAGTGAGGAATACATTTTCCTTCTAGACAAGGTCATGAATCCCTTTTCAAGGTCATGATACCCCCCTGATATCTGATTGAATCACTTTCTCAGGAGAGAAGGAAATAATCTATGGACTAATTAGGGATTTTCTTGGTCTAGTTCTCAGATTTGGTAGTAAATAAAATATTCCAGAGTTAGAAACCTAGACTTTAAAAATGTGATTGCTTTTATGTTTTTATGTTATCTTTCTTTATACCCTTTTTTCTCTATTATTTATTAAATTTATTTTGGAAAATTAAAATCTATGTTAGCTATACTGAGATAGAAAGAAAATCTCCTTGCTTTTACTGCAAATTATAGTTAAGGTCAATTGATCGCTTACTAAATGCTTCTACACTAAATGCTTAAAATGTGTTACACATTTAATATCTGTAAAAAACTCTAATTATTATTATTTTAATTCCTACTTTACAAATGAGAAAACTTAGGCTTAGAGTAAAAGTAAAAAGTAATTTGTACCCAAATCCTACTGGCAGTAATAAGTAGCAGAAAAAATGTTTAAACTCATGCTTTTAACCATTCTAGTATGCTGCTTCCAAGATTTAAAGGATAGGGCTAGTATGTGACAGGGGCAAGAAAGAACTAAAGCTCTGGGGCAACTTGCAGAGAAATGCATCTTGCTCTGCTGTCCCCTCTACCTGCAGATGCTGCTCCCATAGTTCTTCACTAAAAATGTGGAGAATCTGGGTCTTATTTTAATAATGAAAATTACTCTCTTAAAATGCCAGACTTACTGAGGAAAACAGCTGCAACTTGGAATGGAATGTGGGGAAAAGGTCAGAACATAAAAGGAGTTTGGAGTCTTCTACTCCGAAGCAGCAGCTAGACTAGTAGAAAGGAACTGATCTGCCACGGGAACTCTGAGAGCTCAGGACAGAATCCAGCATAACAGGTACTTTTATGCAGCGGTCCTCAATCTTTAATTTACGTAACAATCACCCAAATTTTAAACTATCTGATTTTTAATACCCGAAACATTTGTCATTCAATAGGTCAGGGGTGAGGTCAGTGATTATGCATTTTCTACAAACTTCTAGGTGATTCTGACACAGGTAATTTATGACCATATTTTGAGAAATATCAGTTTAAGGGGTGAAAAAAAAGGAAGAGGAAAAAAGTTAGAAAGAAAAAGGAAGAGAAGAAATTAAAATAGTTTAAGGGAGGCCTATCCAATTCTAATTCTAAATTCTTATTTATATAACAATATTTATGTAATATGCTGAAAATTTACTTTAACTGTAACTGCTACTTGTGCAAGTTTTGTAGTTGTGTTCCAAGTACCAAGTGACACCTGACACTTCGGGGGACATACTCTCTTCACGCTTTGGTGTCAGGTGTCCACCACCCCAGCCCAGCAATCCTATCTTCCATTATCCAGGAAACCCCATCATCACATGCACTTTCTTATTTTATTAATTAACAAACATTTGTTAGAATTTTTCATATTCTAGTTTGTTTATATTACAGTATGTTCTTTAACTCTTCTGCAGAATAAGATATTTTATTATATTTATTATATATTTTGGTTTTATCAAAATTTTTCTATCATTTTTCTTTATGTTTGAGTCACTCCTATCCCTTTAATTTCATTAGATTAAAAACATATCATCCTACTTCAACAGGAAGAACAAGAATAATGAAGTTAGTCTGGCTAGAGGTCTTCAGGAAAACAGACTGAGCCATGTTGAGGAGAAGGGGCAGCAAGGGGACAAGTAAGATATGAACACAGGCTAGCCAGAAAGACAGGAACAGCCAGCTGGTGCAAGGCGAAAGAAGGAGCTGCCATAATTGGGAGGGAAGAGCAGAAAGAGTCACAGATACAGCACTAAGCAGTACTGAGCCCAGGCGTTCACAGGGTTGCAGTGCCCATGGCCAGGAAGGCACTGGTCACAAAGCACAAACAGCACTGCCCCTCAGTGGCGCGGACAGAGGAGAGACAGAAGATGGAAACTGTCATAGCACTCGACAAAGTGTGAACTTTCATCAAAGTACAATAAGCTGCAAACAGATTTATATTGACTATAAACTTCTGTGGTTTCTAGGAAATATCTTGAGAAAGTCTGGACATTTTTTGTTTTTTAAGTGGAGAGATCTTAACAACTTTAGAAATTAAGTTCTTTGGCATTTTTATGTGAAAAAATGTGTACATTGTCCTAAACACAATGTACAAACTTGAAATGTCTTCAATGCTTAAGGCTAAGTGCTACTGGTACTCTTCATACATAGTATGACACTTAGATTTCTATTCCTAAGAATGTTTTTTTCTTTTTTTCTTTGAGACAGAGTCTCACTTTATTGCCCTCGGTAGAGTGCTGTGGCATCACAGCTCACAGCAACCTCCTACTCCTGGGCTTAGGCAATTCTCTTGCCTCAACTTCCCAAGTAGCTAGGACTACAGGAACCTGCCACAATGACCAGGTATTTTTTGTTACAGTTTGGCTGGGGCTGGGTTCACTGAACCATGGGCGCCACCACACTAAGAATATTTTTCTTATTCCAGTGCCTTTCTGTTGTCCCAACCTTGTTAAGCTTTCTGGCCCAGGCCTGTGGCTCAAGTGGCTAAGGTGCCAGCCACATACACCTAAGGTGGCAGGTTTGAATCCAGCCCAGCCCGCCAAACAACAACGGCTGCAACCAAAAAAAAAAAAAAATAGCCAGGTGCTATGGCAGGCGCCTGTGGTCCTAGCTACTAGGGAGGCTGAGGCAGGAGACTCGCTTGAGCCCAGGAGTTGGAGGTTGCTGTGAGCTGTGATGCCATGGCACTCTACCCAGGGGGACAGCTTGAGGCTCTGTCTCAAAAAAAAGCTTTCTTTCAGGCATATGATTTGGAAATGCCTTTTGTTTTTTCTGCAAAGTTTAATATTCTTCTCCATATGTGCTTTATGTAACATGTATATAAATGCACAGTGATTTTTCTACACCTAGTATACACTTCTTCACAAATGTGGCATCCCAATAGATTTACCATCCCACTAGAGGGCTAGCAACACTTGAAGGCATTGATAAAACCATGTAAGGATTTAACGTGGTCTAGGAAAATGAATAGGGCATTACTAAACGAGTGACAGCTCTTCCCTAAGGCAGACGGAAAAGCAGAGAAGGATGGTGGGGGAGCATTTGGAATAGAAGTAGAAGCAAAGTAAAAGATAAGAGCTGAAGAGAGTAGAATGAGAAGAAGACAACCTGAGGACCAAGTGGGGGCGGGGGGGGGGCGAGATCGCTGGGTGGCCTGTGGCGGGAGGGCAGCTGCTGACAGGGGACTGGGAATGCTGTCACTGTCTAGACTGGGGACCCTCACTCAATGTGGCGGTCCTAAGAAGTTCCTGTTTTCCTGTTTTCTTTTTATTTCACTCTGCTCATAATTTGTGTTTTACACTCTCTTGCTTTATTTTTTATTTTCCTCTTTTACAAATTTCTCCATGATATAACCCAGGCAATAGATTTCAAATTAGGCTTTTTTTTTTTTAAGATTAAATCTCTTGTTTATCTGAGTTGCCTGAAAATCTACTATTTGTTCTCTCTCACACATTCCTGTAGCTAGACTGTCTTTAGAGGACTGCAGTTGTCCTGGCACCCTTTCCATGTACCATGAACAATTCTGAAAGCTCTGTGAGCAGACCAGAGCTTATGAGCTGCCAGAGGAGCTTCGGGAGTCCAGTGCACTTTTCAAAACCCCCACTTTATCCCTGATATCAAACTTAGTGATTAACAGGATATGGGGTATCAAAATCAGTGCCGTGGCCTGAAACCTCTGCACCCCTTTGATCTTCAGTTACAGTGCTCACTGCTCAGTCCCATGTCCTCAAGAAGAGGATGTGGGTGGTATTGGAACTGGCAGCCGAGATCCTTTCCTCAGATTGGCACCAGGTGCTTCTTCACTCTCAGGTCACAAGAACTGTTCTAAAGAATAGGAAGCAGACAAGCAGAGGTGAGTCCTGTACTTTGTCAAAGAAAATAAGGGGACTTAATATATATGCAGCAATACATATGTAAAGGTGAAAGGATAGAGATCCTTCATTAAGAAACAGTACTATTGCTTATTAAAATTTATCTGATGAGCTGAGTGAATCCTTAGAACATCAGGGCATCTGTTCAGGTAGGACAATGACAAGCATGAAAGAAATGGGTGGAAGATGAGAAATACCAACACAGGGAGAGAAGAAGAAATTCTCTTTTAAACTTCACTATCTTCTACTCAATTGTACCTTTCGCTGATTACATTGAGCCTCCAGATGGTTTTTATATATTCACCTTACCTCCTTAATCCAGCCACTTTCTTTTGACTGAACGAAAATTCGTTCCACTGTTTCTTTAACCTGTTCATCCTCAACTTCTTCTGTCTTTGCAATTGAGCAACATTCCTGGTACAGTTTGAATTTAAAATGCTTCAGTTTATGATAAATTCTGGTACGATCAGCACAAATTCTGCCAACAGTAAATACCTAAATCAAGAAATGAAACTAATTACTGACATATGAAATTAAAATATAGTAATCTACCTTTCTGGTTTTCATAATAGTATAGTATAATAGTATAATCTAATAAATGTATTATTAATTTCATTTAAATGCTTATACAATAATTCCTTTACCTTCTCTCATTTATACAACCAGTCAACAACTGAGCAACCACCATGTTTCGAGTATTGGGCCAGGCACTGAAAACAGGGAAAGGAAGCACGTGCTCCCTGAGTGAGGGAGCTGAGAGCCATAGGAGAAAGACAAATTATTACAAAACAACATGACAAACACTGCACCCACGATGCAACAGACGCCAGTGAGAAGGGGCATTAACCCAATCCATACATGAGGAAGATGCGACGGAGACGCCAGTGAGAAGGGGCATTAACCCAATCCGTACATGAGGAAGATTTGTAGGTTAGTGATGCTCAAACAAAGTCTCGAAACATAAAATTAGCCAAGTTTGGGAAGGGAGAAATGGCTTGGAAGGCAGAAAGACAAATGAACGCACAGCACGAGACTAGGAGAAAGCATGTGAGGTGCCGCGCACACACGTGCACTGAGTTACAAATGCTTACATTACAGTGATTTTCTAGATAGAAGCATCGTGTGAAACTGAAACTCTTACACTAATATTAACTTTCGGTAGTTTTTAACTAAATACTATCCCCTTCCAAGTTTGTAAAGTAAAAAATAACTGTGTGTTTAGGCATATTTGTTACTTTAATTAAGGTGTTGGATATTGAGGATAAGCCACCTTAATATTTTAATATCAACCAGCTAAAAGAATTTTAATTTCTAAGTTTATATGGACTTCTAAAATCCTATGATTAGGAAGACTCTTCTGTGAAATCATGCAAACAGAACATTTTCCTTTCAGAATATTTTAAATGCTTGAAGTTATATAACCCACAGTTGAAACAGAAAGATCGCATCATCGCACTGACCAAATTAAACACATTTTAACCTACGTTACCTACTTACCTATTTCACCATAAAAAAATGCATCAGAAGGGGCTCTAAACATTATGATGTAGTCAATTTTATTCTTGTGGTGTAACCTGAAGAATAGGTAAACTCTTGCTAACATTTATATTTGTATCTGTGCCTAAGGTCACTAACTGGTTATGCAGTCACAGTGCAGTAAAATGGTATCACTTCAATATTTATCTATGTAACTTGTGTTCTATCTAACCAAAAACTGTACTTATTTTTCTGAAGTACCACTGCAAGGGACACACAAGTAATGATGTTCAATAGATAAACCAAGAATATGTTTCCAAAAATAAATAAAAGTTATATCACTATGATTGGCAAGTGGCAGGTTTGATGTGTTTTTGTATTAAAATGGTATTTGGGACTTTTTATAACCTCTCTTTAAATTCCTAAAAGTTTAAGAAAAGCATATTCAGATTTCTATTTGTGGTTGTGTAAAAACCTTCCTGTTTTTCAGATCAGTAGAAGTAATGAGGAATTATCGTATTTCTTGCACATGTTCTTTATTTCCACAAAAACAAGTGAAATTTATCTGCACAGAACGTTTAAGTTGGAACCAGAGGGAAGGCGAGGTATTTAAAAATCCTTAATTGGAAGAGCACCAGTGATGTAGGGCTTAATAGAAAACAGTACATCATACAATAGGTGTAATTCTCCAAGTGGACTTGTACCCTCACCCTGACCCCTTTTTAGTATATTATTACAGCCCATTATACGTCTTCACCATATGAATTGATGTATATAGTACAACACAGGTTTACAAATTGTAGGATCCATTTACATAAAGTACTAAAACAGGTAAAATTAATATACACTGTTAGAATAGTTTCATTAAATGTACAGAAATGTTTTCAGAAACAGCTTCTAATTAATTGAATTTCTCTATAGTAAGGAAACTATTCTAATAAGAAAGACGGTATCAAAAAAATTGCCTGAGATAGAAATAAATGGTGAATGTTCATAAGCCAGATAAGCAAGAAGACATATAAATAATTACTGGTCCACTATGTAGAATGAATTAGCATAGTTCTAGGAACTGATAAACATGAGAATAACTGAGTCACTCCAGTTATTAGTGTGAACCAAATGACTGTACTTATACAGAGACTGGAAACAGAGCTAAAAATTGTCACCAAATTTTTTTAAGCAGACAATGAACTGCAAAGCAGTAGAAAGAATCTGATTTGTGACTTATTTGATAGATCATGTGGAAATGTAAATTAACACTGTGGCTAACAAACCAAGGCAAGGAGATCAATCAAACAAGTGTGATGCAGACCTGGTCATATCCAGCCAACTGTACACTTTTCCAAGTGTTTTTCTAGGTTCACACTTATATGCAGAGGAACCAGCTCCTCACAGAAGTCTGAGTATGAAGAACAAGGAAACAAGATTCTCTGTAGAAAAGGAAGCCTGAGAAGCTTCTTTTTTCATATCTAGGCTTCCAGAAACAATGCAATACCCCAAGCCAAAAGATTCTATTTCCCTTGGTCTGTTTTTTTCCCATTTCTTCCCACCAGATCTTAACCCACTCATGGAGTCTGGACAGACTCTAGGTAAAACTGAAAATTAATTCAAGATTGTTTATAGTTCCCCTCCTGCCTTTCAGATTTCACACCTTTCCTTCTGCTGGGTAGCTTCCTTTTCATGCATGCCCTCAAATTTCACCAGCATAAGGCCACACTTCACCTCAGCCCCCACCATCACTGCCATAACTAAGTTACTCTCTCCCATGAATTCTACTCTCCATCCATCAAAGCAGCCTTCCTTCAAGTAGTTAATTTCAGGTAAGTAAAAAGAAAAGCTTTGTCATTAAGTAAACTCGCTGTTAAGTGAACTCTTTTAAAGTATCATTTGCACCTTCAAAAAGAACACTAATTAATCCTAAAGAGTCTCAATTTTATGTACCTATAAGAAGCAACACAAAATGAAGAATTCATTTTCAAAATAATCTAAGGGTGGCTCTAGGGTTGGGCACAGTTTATTTTATGCTGTGGATTATAAATGGGTTTATTTGCATACATGCATTGACACTGGAGTTCAGTAGGATATAAAATAGATTTTAATAAGTTATTCTTATTAAAGAAAAAATTACTTAGAAAACTGTAGCAGCCCATATAGCGTATGGCTAGGAGGAGTGAGAGTTATAGGAAATATCTGTAATGGAACACCTCGGTGACAAGGGCATGGAGAGAGATTTGGTTCTAACTACCATCAGAGAGCTCGCAAGATGAGAGCACTGGTGAATTGGCAGTCTCTACACCTGTGGTGTTGACAGGCACAAGATCACCCTTATATTAGGCTGGAGGAGAAGGCAGTCAAAACATGTGCGTTCTATCATGGATCCACTTACTCTGCCTCTGTCTCCTCTCCTGCCTGCAGAACGTCAGCACTGCGTTTCTGCTGAAGATCACCAAGCTCTGCTAAAGACTAAGATCTATCTGTTCTTAGAAGACCGCTTTATTCTCTCTAAGACTCTTCTCTCTCTCCAGCTAAAGTAGATAGCCCTCAGGCACCTAAGAGAAACTATTCCTGAGCAAGGTAGCTTAGCGGTCTGCATCCAGAACCTACCTAAGCCAGACCTGAGACCTGGCCAGTCCCGGGCCCTGACAAGTGGTGTCAGAAGCGGGATAGTGAACACCACTGACAAATGGTGCTTTGAGCAGGATTCAGTGAACGTGGACCGAGAGGGAAATAAGCTTTAGCAAAATAAGAAAAAGAGAAGAGAAATATCTAAGAAAGACAGCCAACAGCAGGCCTTTTTCATTCGGTTTTCCTCTTTCCCATGTTTTCTCTATCCAAATTCTAACTACTGCTTATGTGGGAAAAAAGCCGGTAAAAGCCTTTAGCCTCTTCTGTGAAGTAGCTGCAGAGAAAAGCCTTTAAACAAGAGAGAAAGAGAAAAGATAGAACTAGGAGATAAGAACCCTCAGTAAACAAGCTTTTAGCCTCAGGGTGAGAAAAGCCTTTGGTAAAACAGCAAAGAGAAAAGTCTGGGAATAGGTTGCAAGAGCTTATTAAGTTAGGGAAGAGAACTTCTAACTGCCTTCCCCTAATACCTTCGCCCAATGCCAGCAGGAAGTAGCTTTTGAGAGAATGACGCCTGATTCCCTTTTTGGCAGTTAAGAGTTCTGTTTAAAAAGAAAAGAATTGAGGTAGATTGAGGCCGGTGAAGAAATAGAGGAAGTAAAGTTTGTGAAACAACTAAGACTCCAGGGTAAAAAGAACAGCTAAAGAGCTCTCGTCTCTTTAAAGCAGCCAAAGGTTCTAAGAATTGAAAAGGAAAGAAAGTAGAAGGCCGAAAGAAAGTCAGAAAAATCATGGAAAATGAGATATAGCAGTTGAAGTATCAGGTGAAACAGCTTAAAGATGAAATTAATATCATGGCAGCTGATATAAAACAACTGAGAGATCAGATGAATAATCTTTGAAGCAGGTAAACGCAGCTGGAAGATCAGAGGGTAAATCCCCCAGTTAACATCAAATGCCATAAATATGGGAAGCTAGGCCATAAGAGAAAAGCGTTTAAAAGGGAAAAGAACGCCAAATGCTAAAGAAAATGAACAAAAAGTGTGTAAACCTCCAGGTGTATGTCCCAAGTGCAAAAAAGGCTTTCATTTCAAGTGCTGTTATCAATTTGATAGAGATGGAACACCTTTATTGTAGGGAAATTATCAGTTGAGCCAAAATCAGGGCCCACTGGTAAATGAAAGAAAAAACAGTTTAATATTTTCATTTCAAACCATTCTCAAAAAAAACACTATAATTCAATTCTATGCCCTGGGAGCACTCTGCCACCTTGGTTAGACCTGTGGTGCCTTAGTGCAAAACGGGAAATCAGACCAATGGATGACAATGGAGAATAATTAGATTAAATATGTTTGTGGAATATTAGGTTATCCTGCGTGGTAAAGGGGTAACCGACCTCTCATCAGTGTCTGTGCACTACAACCGGGTCCAGCTAAGGAGACTGGACAGGGCCCAAAGCAGAAGTGTCACTCAGAAGCAAGTGAAGCCCTTGCGAGATTGTGAGAGGTGAGAACAAAGGGAGGGAAGAGTAAGAGTTAAACCACCTTTGTGTTAGGGAACTCCATTTGAAAAAAAGTCTGAAATCAATTAGCAAAAATTTTGCTGGAAAAGCAGCTTGAAAGCAGGAAAAACTGCTATCAAGGAATTGTGAAAGGTGGTACTTTTTGGCCCACGAGTAACCGTTCCACGAGAGGAACTGCCAAGTGTGGAACCGTTAATCCACGAGTAAGTCTTTTGCGATCTGTGAAGGGTAGATTTCAGTACCTCGAGTCGCAAAACCTTTGGAATAGCGAGAGGAAAATTCTCTGCTCGCAAAGATTGCAAGGAAAGCGTTATCTTTTGTTCCTCCGTTCAGTAAATATCAAAAAAAAGTTCCTACAGTTAAAGAAATGGTAAATTCTCTCAGGAAAGATTTTGCAGTTTTCTCCTTTTAAAAAGACCTTTAAGAAAGTTAACATGGCGATCATCATTTTCCCCTAGCAGGGCTAATAGTTTACATTTGTATTGGGCTTCCTCATTTAAAGAGCCCATACCTGGAATTCTGAACTCTGATAATTACCATCTTTTGCCTAGAAAAAGGGCTAGATTACAGGAAGAACTGCCCTTACCACATTAAAAATTTTGTTTGTGTATAAAAAAGGGGGGAAATGTAGCAGCCCTTATAGCCTATGGCTAGGAGGAGTGAGAGTTATAGGAAATATCTGTAATGGAACACCTCGGTGACAAGGGCATGGAGAGAGATTTGGTTCTAACTACCATGAGAAGCTCACAAGATGAGAGCATTGGTGAATTGGCAGTCTCTACACCTGTGGGGTTGAGAGGTACGAGCTCAGCCTTATATTAGGCTGGAGGAGAAGGCAGTCAAAACATGCGCGTTCCATCCCGGACACACTTATTCTGACTCTGTCTGTTCTCCTGCCTGCAGAACACCAGCATGGCGTCTCTCTGCTGAAGATTACCAAGCTCTGCTAAAGACTAAGAGCTATCTGTTCTAAGAAGACTGCTTTACTCTAAGACACACTCTCTCTCTCCAGCTAAAGTAGATAGCCTTCAAGCACCTAAGAGAAACTATTGCTGAGCAAGGTAGCTTAGTGGTCCGTGTCTGGAACCTGCCTAAGCTGGGCCCGAGACATGGCCAATCCTGAACCCTGACAAGTGGTATCAGAAGCAGATCGTGACAGAAAACAATTTCATATTAAAGGATTTCAATCATATTCCTTTGTACTTTTAACTTTATTTCTAATTTTAATTTTAGAGACAAGGTCTTACTCTATCACCGAGGTTGGAGCACAGTAGTGTGATCATAGCTCACTGTAGCCTTGAATTCCTGGGCTCAAGTGATACTCCCCAATGAGCCTCCTAGCTAGGACTATAGTCATGTGCAACCGTACCTGGCTGATTAAAAAAAAATTTGTTTTTGTGGAGACAGGGTCTCACTGTTGTCCAGCCTGGTCTCAAACTCCTGAGCTCAAGTGATCCTCCCACCTTAGCCTCCCAAAGTCCTAGGATTATAGGCATCAGCCACTGTGGCCAGCCCACATTCTTTTAACACAATAACTAGGTTACCGCTTGCAAATACCTATATACATATTCCCATATAGATGCAACAACAGCATATTTCACTTTCACCTAGCATTATTTCATACTCTTCATAACATTTTAACAGTTATCTAAATTACATCACATAATGCTAATATACTATAGGCTATTAAATCACTATCCTAATATTTGGATTACTTCTACTTTTTTGTATTACAAATAATGCTTCAACAAATTCTGATTGTTATTGGCTTTTTTTTCCAGATTAATGAGGGTACAAACTATTAGGTTACAGTGTTTGCATTTGTTAGGTCAAGTCCCTGTTGTAATTGTGTCCCACACCCAGGTGAGCCGTATATTATCCCCTCACTGTGTGGGAGTACACCAAGCCCCTCTGTGCTCCTCTGTCCTCCCTCACTTCTTCCTCCTTCTACCCAACTTGAATTGAATTCAGTTTTTCCTTTGTGCGGGAATGTATTAGATTTACTAAGAAGAATGTGTTTCACCTCCACCCAGGTTAATACAAAAGACGTAAAGTCCCCGTCTTTTAAATGGCTGAATAGTATTCTGTGGTGTACATACACAGCATGGTTTGTTAATCCACGAATGGGCTCATGGGCACTTAGGTTGTATTTGTATCTTGGCAATTGTGAATGGAGCTGCTATACACAATCTAGTGCAAATGTCCTTATGATAAAATGATTTAAAAACTATGGAATGCTTCACAAATTTGCATGCCATCCTTTCCCATGGGCTACGCTAATCTTCTCTGTATTGTTCCAATTTTCGTATATGTGCTGCCAAAGCGAGCACTATGTCATTGCCTTTTACTGAATTGCACAGGATAAATTTACAGCCACTAAATATGTATAGCTTTCTGATTCTGGCTATATGTGGCTATCCAGCATTTAAAACAGATGTATTATATCCTTTCTTCCTCTAGGAATCTTACTTTCCATGAACTTAATAGTTTCAGTGCAACACTGATGGCATTACATTTTATCATTTTATTTGAAAATATTTTGCTACTTTAATACCTATCAATTTGCATCTTAAGATACCTATTTATTTTTTTGAGACTGAGTCTCATTCTGTTGCCCAGACTAGTATGCCAGACTCCTGGGTTTAAGCAATCCTCCTGCCTTACCCTCCCAAGTAGCCAGAACTACAAGTGCCAACCACAAGGCCCAGCTAATATTTTTTTTTTTTTTAGTAGAGATAAGGGTCTCGATCTTGAGCAGGCTGGTCTTGAACTTTTGGCCTCCCAGTGCTAGGATTAGAGGCATAAGCCCCTATGCCTAGCGCTTAAGGTAATTTTAATTGTATGTCTTCACATGGAGAAAAAGGATTTTTCCATATATTTCTCAAGTTTTGTATTTTTCTACTGTGTGTTGGCATATTCATATTCTTTGCTTTTATTTCATGAGATCTCTCCTATTTTTTTTAGATATTTGAGTCAGCCATTTTATATTGAATCTTTATTCCTTCACAGGAATGTCGGAACTCTAAAAATGGTTTTATAACTTCACTTCCTTCTTCAGAATTAGCTGTAGACATCAAAGACCAAGAATGTACAACAATATATTTGATTTAAGGGCCAGGTGCAGTGGCTCACGCCTGTAATCCTAGCACTCTGGGAGGCCGAGGCGGGCAGACGACTTGAGCTCACTGAGTTCAAGACCTGAGCAAGAGTGAGACCCTGTCTCTAAAAATAGCCAGGCATTGTGGTCGGCACCTGCAGTCCTAGAACTTGGGAGGCTGAGGCAAGAGGATCTCTTAAGCCCAAGAGTTTGAGGTTGCTGTGAGCTATGACGCCACCACACTCTACTAGAGGTGACAAAGTGAGACTCTGTATTAAAAAAATGACATATATACACATATATTTGATTTATGCAACATAACGTGGTCTTTAATTTATTAAATCATTTTTGCTAGTATTCAAAGTATAATAGGTCAGGATTTAAACAATGAGGAAATTTTCTATGGCTATGATGAGGATAGAAATATATTTTTCTAGATTTATACACTTACTTATATTTTATAATAACTTGCCAAACAAAACATTAAAGATAAATTCTCAATTCACCGCCCCTATACAAACTTCCTAAATGATTCTTGCAACCCAGACTGCTCAGAGAGATCTGGTCAATTATTGCCCAATAGTATGAAGGAGTCATACTATCCAATTTAGTAGAATAATTCAAACAAATAATATTTCCATCTTAATAGACTGGAAGGGTTTAGAGACAACTTTAGGTCTCTAATTATCTCTCCAATCATACATACCCTTCATGAATATGCACACGAACCAGTGGAAGTTCTCGATATTAATATTTTTGAATTTATAAATAGAGCATTCTTATAAAGATTTAAAAAGTAGTCAACATTTGTACTTTTTATTACTTCACATTGTCCTGTAGCAGCCCGTATAGCCTATGGCTAGGAGGAGTGAGAGTTACAAGAAATACCTGTAATGGAACACCTTGGTGAAAAGGGCATGGAGAGAGATTTGGTCCTAACAAGCATGAGTGAGCTCGCGAAATGAGAGCATCGGTGAATTGGCAGTCTCTACACCTGTGGTGTTGAGAAGCACGAGCTCAGCCTTATATTAGGTTGGAGGAGAAGGCAGTCAAGAGGCATGCACATTCTATCATGGATCCACTTACTCTGA
>CAUYTI010096930.1:0-20725 GCA_963575145.1 Galago senegalensis | reverse complement strand
AAAAATAACGGCTGCAACCAAAAAAAAAAAAAAATAGCCGGGCGTTGTGGCGGGCGCCTGTGGTCCCAGCTACTTGGGAGGCTGAGGCAGGAGACTTGCTTGAGCCCAGGAGTTGGAGGTTGCTGTGAGCAGTGAAGCCATAGCACTCTACCCAGGGGGATAGCTTGAGGCTCTGTCTCAAAAAAAAAAAAAAATAAAAGTGAGTCAACCCATTCCATTCTCCAGTTATCTCTGGTGTTGCCATGGTGTGAATGTTTGTCCTTCCAAGATTTATGTTGAAACTCAATCGCCAAGGTAACAACATCAAGAAGTAAGCCCTTTACACAGTGATTAGATTCACGATTAAATGGATTCTGGTTATGGAAGAAGAGGGTTGGTTATCAAGAGAGTTCTATTAAAAAAAGCCAGTCTGGCTGTTTCTCCTGAGCCCCCTTGCCATGGGACACCCCACACACCACCTCAGGACTCTACAGAGTCCCCACCAGCACGTAGGCCCTCACCAGATGTGGCCCCTGGACCTTGAACTTTCTAGCCTCCAGAATTGTAAGAAATACATTTCTTCACAAATTATCAAATCTCAGGTATTCAGTTTTAGTAAAAGAAATGGAAATAAGACATCTTCTCCTCTATGAATGTCTTGCAATTCATCTGTTTTGCACTGACCAATGCAAAACTGAGCTGAGGTTCTATCTACTATGTCCCATTAAATTTTCTTTTTCTCACTTGCCTTGCAAATACTAATGAAACAACATTTTTTCCCCCTCTTAATGCAGCAAATCCTGAAGTCTACAGCAGGACCCACGGGATCTAAGAATGAAATGGTTTATAGTGAGTAACAGAGCCCAGAATAGTACGGAGGAGTCTGACAGCCAGTCTTTATTCTAAGCATTAGACAATGTGTTAAAGTATGTAGACATTAGCTGAAATCGGATTGTAAGGAAGCTTTCCAAAGGTTCTGATTTGGGTTTTGGCTGGATCTCATTCTTTTCAAAGGCCCTAAACCCCAGCTGCACATGTACATATACATATACCCCAATCATCTCATCATATGGTTCAGCAGTAGAAGTTAATTACTATTATTTTATCATAGTATTTTATCCCCTCAAAAAGCTACATAGACCATAACTCTTCTTACTAGAAGGCACAGTATTAATGAATGCAGACTCACTCATTAACTCATTCATTCACTCTTCATTCATTATTAGGTTGTATTCAGAAAATGTCTAACAGTTCAGCAGGTAAAAGTGTAAATCAAAAAAGTAAAAAAAAAAAATCCACAGTGGGAAATCTAAAAAGCTATAATTCACAAAAAAGTTAAGTTTTTCAGACAACCTGTCATACCTAGAGTGCTTCAGAGGAAGAGAAATGAATACGCCTTGCAGGCATGAAAAACAAGCCAAATTATAAACCATTTCACTTGAAATTTCAACTACATTTCTCCCAAGAAAAAGTGCATGAAGTAAATACTTCTGTGAATCAAACACTAAATTATTTAATAATTGCTGAGTAAATTTCTGCTGCTATCAAACACACTTTTTAAAAAAAGTTATTTCCCATAGAACTAACTATAAGCGTTAGTTTTTAGAACTAATTAGAAGGGTTAGTTTTTATTAAAAAAAGTTATGAAGTCCATAGACATTTTAGATTGCAGAGTGCTATTAAAATTACTTTATTACTTTTGGATTGGAAACAATTTCTAACCACATCAAGACTCAAACTTCTTAAAGTAGAGAGCAATCCAATTCCAGTGTTTTCTAATGGAAACTGCAGTGCTTGCCACTTACTGCCGCTAATGCCTTAGAGAGCTGGTGAGGGCCTGCCACGCAGCAGCGCAAACGTTTCATGTTCCTTATTTACTCCAGCACTCCACCTGTGTGCGCACTAGTTAGTGCCAAGGGAACTGGAATTTAAGACGGTTGTTAAGAGGAAGCCCTTGCAATTGTGTCATCAAATCCTTAATAGCTCTGACCAGCTCTTATACTTTGGTATAAACTTTCATTTTCCTTGACCTTTCAAGGAGGAAGTTCAATTACTGACATAGTTTATGAAAATGGTTTTTCTTGCACAGCTGAAAAGTATACCAGAAAATAAAAAAAAGAAGGGGGCAGTCATAACAAGCCCCATTTAAAAAAATAATTTGTTGTTGAGTCACTTATTCTTTTAAATAGACCCAAACAGAAAATGACCCAAATTTCCAAAATACATGGTGATAAAGTAGCTACAACTGCTGCACTTTCCCTGTGTTTGGATGTGAGCTTCATAGAGTGCAGGTCTACCAGAGAAGCTGAGCGGAGGAATATTTGTATGCTGGCGGCAGTAGTCTCTATGGGTCCATCCAAAGGCAATGAACGATGAGAAATACATTACACAGTCACCTGCCTGAAAGAATGAGAAAGTCTGACAGTGTCAAGTGTTCGTGAACATGGAAAGCAACAGGAATCCCATCTTCTGAAAGTTGGCTCAGCCTCTTTTGCATCATCTAGGAAAGTTAAGGCTGTGCAAAACTATCCCTTTCCTAGGTCAGACCCCAGGGAGAGTCCACACATCAGTAGCAGAAACTCTGTATGAGTGCTCAGAGTGGCACAGCTCAGAAAAGCTCCCAGATGGAAACAATACTGTCTGTCCGTCAGTAGCACAATGCAAAAACACAGTGAGGTACACTCAGATCTTCATATGAGGGAATGCACCAAAGCAAATTAGAGCCACATGTAGCAGGGATGGATCTCACAAACCTAATGCTGAATACTGAGCTATAGAAGTAAGACACAAAATAGTAATGTACAATCTGATTCCATTTATGTCATGTTCAAAAATAGGCAAAACTTAAGACATCTGGGATACATGCTGTTATGAACTGAAGTGTCCCCTCAAAATTCTATGTTGAAATCCTAACCCCCACAATGGTGTGCGGAGGTGGGGCCTGTGGGAGGTGATTAGGTCATTAGGCTGGAGACCTCCCACCCTGTGAGGACACAGTAAGGAGATGGCATCTGTGAACTGGGAGGAGCATCCTTACCAAGAACTTGATCCTGCTGACAACCTTTAGGCTTCCAAACTTTACAACTGTGAGAAGTAAATGTTTGTTGCTTGAGCTGCCCATTGTGTGGCCCTTTGTCATAGCAGCCTGAACTGACTAGAACACACACACAGGTGGTGAAGCTATAAAGACTCAGAAGGAAAGTTCTAGATAGGGGAAGGAACCGCCATTGGAAAGGGGTGCTGAGGCTCTCAGGGATGTTGACACAAGTTCTCTTTCTTGACAGGTGACAGGTGCATGTGTGCTCACTTTGTATTCAGTTATACATTTGTTTCATATACTTCTTTAAGTGTACACACATACACACACACAAGGTATGACAACGATGTTCACAAACTTATCATAAAAAAGGTGCCACATATCTCATTGCTGGATGTCACCATAGTCACTTTCGAGGCACTCCTTTTGGCCCTCTGGTGACCAATCTGATATTTAGCAATCTGGCCAGTATCACTTTTTCTAGGATGAGTTTGTAAACTTAATTGTCTGACCTTGTGTATGTGTGTGTGTTTGTGTGTTTATCTAGCTCCCCTGAAATTAGAGGTTGCAGGAAAGTATTAACGACTCAAACCCTCACTGAGAGTCTGCCTCAGGTTCTGTGACTTAATCCCAAAGTTATTAAGGGGGACTCTGGGCTGCCAATGAAACAAAGACCCACACCTCATAGTCGACAATTTGTGGTCGGAAGTGTCCTTAAAGTGAATCAGATCTAACCAATTCTCAGTTTTAAGTTTTCAGTGAGAGCCTTCTGGGAGGTGGTGAGAAATCTGAGTCCAGGTTTCTTCTGCTCTGTGACAAAGTCTTTTCAAAGATCCATATTTTATCTTCTCTCTTTTTAAAACTAAATCCTTTCATGCATTTCCATTTCCTTAACTATAAAATATGGAAATAACTGGGTGACCTCCAAGATAGTTCTAGTTTTAGTTTCTATGGTTCTATGGTTTTCTTCAGGAAAATCTTGAAACATGGGCTTGTCTGAGGTTCCTGAGAAGACCAGGAAATTAGAGATGCTCAAAAGAACACAACTGTTCTTTTGTGGAAAGATGCCACCAGGTAACTTCTGAGAGACACAGGGAGATAAAGACCCACCCGGTAGCAGTGTGGACTTTCCCCTTACATGGAGCCAACCCGAAGGAAGGATGAATCAGAGGCAGTTTCACATGATGACAGAACAAAGTGCCCGTCAGCGCGGAGCAGCACCTTGCTCTTGTTTTCTTGCTGCTTAAAATACAACTTCATTGATGAAACACAGTCTTAGATTAACAAAAGTAAACCAATACAAAAGTACAGCTTCGTTATGATGTATAATTAGTTTGCTGTCAATTTAAGTAGAAAAAAAGAGTAAAAATGCTCTTTTCCCACCCTCAGCACAGTGCTCTGTGGGCAGGACTGGGGCTCTGTCCCACACGTGGCTGTGGAATGGAGGGGGTTGTCCATCCTCTTCTCCCAAGTCTCCACCCAGTGATTTCAGGTAGGATAACACAGTTTGGGGAGGGAGAAGGTTGCAGATTGGATTTAACAACAATGTGGCACATAAACTGTCATCTCAAAAAGGACATGAAAGAATCCAATACCTTGAAATCAGTGGTGAAAGGGACCCCAGGCCAGGTCATCCAAGATGCATGATTCCCGTTAGCAGAGCGGGATGGAGCGGTGGTTGGTGGGGCTGGACAGGTGCTGAAGCAGGGACGAGCAGCTGGGAGAGGTCAGGCTTGGATACACGCCTCTGTAATCATCTCCCCTCTTGTCTGTTTGGGTGCTTGCTTTTGGTTCTTTTTGTGGTAACCAACCAGTTAAGAATACAGACAAAGCCCCTACCTGTTCTTCTGGGCTGGGTCATTTTCTACCCTTGGCAAATTTTCTTTCTCAATATTGTCCATTCCAGTTTGTCCCTGGCAGTGCATCGTTGTGTCTGTGCTCCCCAAGGACGTTCATTCCTCACGTATCAGTCTCTGCATCCTATTAGCATATGCTTCCTGCCTACTAGGAGCCAGAGGACAGAGCAAAGTCATTTCTTTCATAATTTTTTTTTTTTTGCAGTTTTGGCCGGGGCCGGGCTTGAACCTGCCACCCCTGGCATATGGGGCTGGCGCCCTACTCCTTGAGCCACAGGCGCCACCCCTGCATTTTTCTTGACCAGGGCATCTGTGTGAAATATTCTCTCCCAGTGTCCCCTTCCCTCTTCTAGCCAGAGAAATGTTACCCTAGGGCAGCGGTTCTCAACCGTAACCCACAGGAACTGTATTAAAGGGCTGCGGCATTAGGAAGGCTGAGGACCACTGCCCTACAGTGTCATGCTGCAAATGTGAGAAGAAATTGTGAACAGTGATTAGGAAGCTAAATGAGGCTGGTGTGAGCCTATTTACTCTATTAAGGTTCCTTCAGGGAAAAGGCCAGGACGAGAAACAGATAGGCAAGGGTTAATAGCAGATCCATTTGACTCAGAGCAATCTTCAGTCTGCCTGGATTCTATCAGACGCCCTTCTCCATGGGGAAATCATTACAGAGAAATGACACACAGAGTGCGCCATAAAGCATCTGAGTCAAACCAGAGGGAGGATGACTCAACGGATCGTTTTACATTTTAATAGAAGGCGCAGTAGATCTGTACGCAGTGCAGGGCTCACAATTCCTCCCCAAAACCTCTTCAGTGGGTGGGAGGGGAGTTCCCAGAACCTGACAAATTATTCTATCTTAGAAAAGAACCAAGTCAAAACTCACAACAGAGAATGAAAGACTAAGAAAAGACAACAGATAGTCAAATGCAGAAAAGAGGGGAGACTGTAAGTCTGTCTCATTCCAACTTCAGTCACTGCCAAGCCTAAGATACAGCTTGCAAACTGAGCTGAGGTTTAATTAGCAGACTTCAAATCTGATAAGAGGCAGGGAGAAAAGTGAGGGAGGAAGGAAGAAGGGAGGGAGTTGGGAGAGAGGAAGGCGAGAACACCTATGTGCTTTAATTAAATAACTGCATTCTTTAAATTAGTTTCAAACGATTTTGCCATGAAGTTACTATCAGAAGTTTACCCACTAGGTTGGTGGCAATGCTGGGCTGAGTCCCCTATGGAGTCAGGAAACAGCATTAGCAAGGCCATTGTTCCTAGCACGTTTCCTTGGGCTCGTTACTGCTTACAGGTACCCCTACTATGTATGTGTGATCTGCCAAAGTTAGATTCATCAGACCAGGAGTTATGATTTCAGAGACTGGATTACCAAACTTAACTCCTCCTTGGGGTGCAGGTGGGGTCACTTTCAGACACACTTTGACGAAGAGTGTCTATAATTTCAAGGCTGTTCATCTCCTGATCTCAACCAACACCTGCCCCAGTTCTTGAGAGGACATGCTGCTTATAGGTGGGAGAGGAAATAGAAGAGTGTTACTGAGGCTTGGCAGAAATGCAGCTTTTCACAGAAAAGGTTCTTAATAAAAGGAAACTTGCTTCTTTCATGAATTGAGGTCTTTTGAGCAATTTTGGTTCTGTTCTAAAATATTATCTTCTCTGCAGGGATGCAAGCTGGAATGAAAACAGTTGAGATTGCAAGATGGTTCACCTGGTAAGCAAGAAAATTAAAACTCAACTCCAAAAGCAGGCAGCAGCTTAGCAGGGCAGAGAAGCTCTCATTCAGCTCAAGTGTCAGTGTTTTGTGAAAATTTCCACAGCAGTCTGGGCACTCATAAAACCTACTCTTGTTTTTCCATTTAAAAGTGATTAAAACCATGAGACTAAGACCATGGGTCGGCAGTTTGTTACATCCTATATCAGGTAATAAAAGCAACCGGACCATCTGTCACCACACAGGAGGTCGAACGAAGCGGGAATGTTAACACACAGGTGAAATGCTCTCCTGAGAATATGGGGAGAAGGTAGGAGGATGGCTAAGAGGCACAGGGGGAGAAAGAATGTCCTTGGCAGTTCTCAGCCTGGTGATTCTTATCACCAAAGGTAGTGACACAAATGCATCACCACACTGAGCATGCTGTTTAAAATGCATTGTCTTATTTGCCCCCATACACCATTGCACCACGAATAGACTTCAGATGAATCAAAGTATGTTAAAGAAGAGATTATCTTCTAATTCAGTCATTATAAAATGCCAGAATTGTACTACGACATGGGCAGAAAACATCCCCTCTTCAAATAGTCAAGAGTGGATGTGGCAAGAGGAGCCTTTGGCCAGGTAGTGCACAGAGCAGTGGCCAGCGGGAGGCTGCTCAGCACTGTCCTCCATGCTGTGGCCAGGTTCCATTTCTTCTTCCACTTCCAGGCAAGGCCAACACTGGAATCCCACCTCTCACTTCCTAGCTGCAGGGAGTAGGGAACATCTAGGAGACTTCATAACCCTTGGATTTTTCCACTGACAAAATGGTTCTGTGAAGATTAAATGAGATGAAGCAATACTTCTGATTGTCCTTTACAATCAACATTTCACAAATAAAACCTATAAATATGAAAAGAAAATTAACTTCTGGGCAGCGCCTGTGGCTCAAAGGAGTATGGCACCAGCCCCATATACCAGAGATGGTGGGTTCAAACCTGGCCCCGGCCAAAAACTGCAAAAAAAAAGAAACAAACAAAAAACTTAACTTCTGGGCACATTGTGTAAATTTATAATGCTGCACATATTGCAAATTTCTTATATCGAGGCAAATCTGGACATCATGAAGAATGTTTTTGTTAGACAGATTCTTTTGCTAAACCTTGGGGAAAGGCCAATTTGCTTAATTTCCATCCAATGCCCTCTAGTGTTTTGTGGCAAATTTGGCCCGGACATCACTGCACACTTCTGTCTGCAGCATCCTACAGTGACTATGACGGCCAAAGGAGGCAGCAGGCTCTAAGGATGCTCTGAGAAGTACGCACTCTGCTTGCCTCAGGAATTATCCACACTACTAGTCTACCCATAATTACATAAGAATGTGTGCTCTTATGGGCTCTTAACCCTGATGTATTTCACTCTCATGCCAAAAGAAGAGGTGCAGCAGATGGGGGACTTGTGCTGATTCTCATTTGATAACATCTCCCGAAAGATCCATCTTTTCAAATTCATTGAAAGTGTGTGCTTTGAATATGCCACCGTCCTGTTCCAGGATTTTCCTGTTTTCTCCCTCTGCTACCTTTGCATGTATGTTTGGCATAAATCAGAATCCTCTGTCATCAGAGGCAGCACCAACAGTGCAGGGGTGGTGAGCCAGGCTCTGCGGTCAGCTGCCTGCATCCGCATGATGACCATTGTGCCACGTCAGCTCACCATGTGAGTCTCTATAGCGGACCCCCCATCTGTGATCCAGCTGTCATGAGGAATGAGCAGATTAACACACAAACATGTGAAGAACTTAGAATGTTTCTGGGTGTGAGGTAAACACTCACTAAACACCGCACACAGCAGTGTGATGGTGTGTGGGCAGAGGCGCTGCAGCCAGAGTGCCTGGCTTTGAATCCTGACTCTGCTGTTCATTAGCTGCAGAGTCTCAGGCAAGACGCTTAACTCTTCTGTGCTGTCATGGGTATGACAAAGAGGATCTATCTCACAGGGTTGTGAGGAAAAACATTCACCTGTTTATTTGTTCATTAATCCATTAATTCAACATATAGTAATTGGGACAAATTCTTTTGCAATGGTGCTAACTTTGCGCATTTGTTTTTCATTCCCAAATTGAAAACAGCTTGTCTTTCTTTCATATCAGTATTTCCCACTTTTAGCCCTGCCTACCTCACACTCACACTCCCCAAGCCAACTTCCAATCTCGAGAAATTACAATTGTCCTCAAATAGCATGTTCAGGGTAACTGGAGTAGGGCCAGACATCTTCATTTTAACCCTCATGACAGCTGCCTCAAAGCAGATCTACAAACCAGAAATCCTTCCCTGCCAGACCCCAGATGACTGGGAAACATTTCTAAATTCTCTGAGACTCCTTGAGTTTGAAATGAAGACACAACCTGCCTTCTCCTGAGATTCAGATGTGATGGCTTGACCCCCAACCTCCTTCCTGCAGCCCTTTACTTAGACATCTGTTCCTTCTGAGGTGTCCCAGACCACTCTACTGAAACCACAACCCTGGCTTTCCACCTGTACTTTCAATCTTCTTTCTCCATGTATGCTTCTTCATAACGTAAGGAGATGAATGAAAAAGACTTTTCATCGGTCCTAACACGTTCCTATGTCACTTCTGTTTCTGTTGCGCTCTTCTTACAGTCTGCTTCTCTGCACATCTTCCTGTGCTCTCTACAACCACCTGCCTTTTCTGGGCTTCAAGGTCATCTTGCCTACCCATTTATCCACAGCAAACTCAGTCCATTCTGAGCAGTGTAAATGTAGAGGAAACCTGTGATGCAACCTCCACAACACACAACCACTACAGTGAGACCACACGAAAGCTGCAAGAAAGGCTTAGACTGACACAAGGAAGGAAAAGCCAACATCTGTGGAGGTTCTGAGTTGAAGGGTCTTCAGCATGCTTTATTTCCAAAGCTTTCTGGGCTCAAATAGTTGCGAACCTTGAAATATACGCAGTCTGACAGTTATGGTTGTGAACTTGCCACCCATGCACTTATGTTGACAGCACAGTATAAGCAGCTTGGTAAGGTTTTATAACCTTGGTATGTCATTGTCTCAGAACTGTGTTGATCTGGACGTATAGCAGTGTCTTGCTGAGTGGCGTTCATTTTTGTTGCACATCTTTGTGTTCCATGATGAGATTGTTGGAGCTTGAATTAGAGCAATGAATAAACATTAAATTTCTTGGTTCAACTTGGCAAGAGTAGAAGTAAAATCAGAGACAAGTTTATGGGGATAACGCCACGAAGAAAATGCATTGTGTACAAATGACTTAAACATTTTTCTGAGGGGAGAGAAAGCATTACTGATGAAGAGAGTTCAGGGCAGCCAGTAACGAGCAGAACTGCTAAAAACATTGCAAAAGTTCATTGAATTGTGTGTCAAAATTGTTGACTTACTGTAAGAAGCATAGCATACTGAGTAACCATGGATAAAGAAACAGTTATGAAAATCTTTTTTTTTTTTCAAGAGAATTAAATCGTTTATTGATTACACATGATAATGGTAGATATACAAGCTTCATTCTCATCTGTAATTTTATCTGGTACCATTATTCAATTTAGATATATTGCATAGGATATGCCAACAATCACCTTTATAACCAATAATTCCATGATTTTCTTTGGATGACCCCTTTAAATGGTGAGCTTCAGGTCACAACAATAACCCTCAGTTCAGCTACACCAGGGTTTCTGAAGACAATGACTTCTTCACCCAAGCAGGTTGTAAATGAATTTCAGATAGAACCTGGCATCACCCTGAAGGAATTCTAGCTTCACACTTTTGGAAAGCTTATCAGAATGGCTTCAGAGTAGACTAACTTTACCCAGCACATTAAAAAAAAAAAAAAAAAGACACATTTATTGAGCGTCATGATCAGACTTACATTTAGCAATCAACTGCATGGGTGCAAAAAAAAAAAACTACATTAAAACCCTTTGTGGGAATGCTTTACACTTTCCACAGAACAGAAACTAAAATAACCTGTTATACAATTAGTCACAAATACAGTCCTTGAGTTTTTTGCCCATACTCATGAGTATTTTCTAAAACATGTCTTGTTCATAGCAGCTAGGCCCTGCCACCACTGTGCTTGGCTGAGTTCACAAATCTGTTGTAACCTGTATCTTCCCTGTCACTTCTCTGGCTATCCTCTCCTGCTAAGCTTTGTTTCCTGGGAATAATTAAAACCTTCTGCCACTGCCATAGCTACTGCTGCTACTGGAACCACCATAGCCACCTTGGTTTTGTGGTTTGACAAAATATTGGCTGCCACCACCATAAGGGCCAGAGCTTCTGCCTCCAAAATTTCCTCTCTTCATGGGTCCAAAATTTGATGACTGATTGTTGTAATTGCCAAAATCATTGTAACTTCCACTACCTCCAAAATTGCTTCCATCATTACCAAATCCATTGTAGCCATCTCCACTGCCACCACATCCACCATCACCACGGCTGCCACCACAGCAGCACGATCACTGAAGTTTCCTCCACGGCCAAAGTTGTCATTTCCACCAAAACCCCCTTCACGAACCCCACCGAAGTTTCCAGAACCGCTTTGACCTCTTTGGCTGGATGAAGCACTAGCCATCTCTTGCTTTGACAGGGCTTTCCTTACTTCACAGTTGTGGCCATTCACAGTATGGTATTTTTGAATGACAATCTTATCCACAGAATCATGGTCATCATAACAAAAGCAAAGCCCCTCTTCTTGCCACTGCCTCGGTCAGTCATGATTTCAGGCACTTCCATTTTCCCATACTGTTCAAAACAGTCTCTGAAGTGATGTTCTTCAGTATCTTCTTTAATGTCACCAGCAGAGAGCTTTTTCACAGTTAAGTGGGCACCAGGTCTTTGAGACTCTTCTCTGGAAACAGCTCTCTTGGGTTCCACAGCTCTTCCATCTACTTTGGCCTTGCATTCATTGCTGCATCCACCTCCTCCACTGTGGCGTATGTGACAAACCCAAAGCCCCTGGAGCACTTGGTGTTTGCTTCTCTCACTACCACGCAGTCTCTGAGCGTTATTGCTCAGAATGGCTCCTCAGACTCTCATCAGATGTTTCAAAGCTCAGCCCTCCAATGAATAGCCTCCGCAGCTGTTTAGGCTCTAGAGACTCGGACTTAGACATGACGGCAGTGGGAAGAGAGACTTTAACGATGCTTCCTCGGCAGCGTCCACCGGCAGAAGGTGGCCAGTTTTAGAGATCTCACAGCAGTCCATCTGACCACTACTGAGTAGTAGGTAAGGTCAGGTTAGTCAGGGAATTCTACCCACTCAGAGTATGACAGTGAGGCTGAGACTTTCTTGCAAAATAAAGATCTAGTTCTAGTTGATAAGTATTGCCATATGGGCCCATAGTAGAAATGAATTTTTCATTTAAGAAATAGGGTGAAAGCTGTGTGACTCCAGAAGGGTAAAAGGGAGGGCTTAGAGTAGAATGGAACAAAACATGGGAATAAATTGCATGCTAGATGTCATGGAAGACTGGAACGCTGATTTATAACTCCAGTTTATAATTTTTGTTTCAAGAAAGTAGTTAGGGTTTGCTACATAATTTGCAAGGCCCCATGCCAAATGAAAATGTGGCACTCTGGCCTAGGGTGGGGAGATAATCTCCCTTTTCTACAGGCCTCCCCTTTCTACAGGTCTGCAGGCCCAAAGGAATTTGCAGTCCTCATGCCAGGACATGCTTAGTACCCAAAGCAGCAACAGGCAAGCAGCACTTCTGGTTTGTCCACTCAGTGTTGATCATCCTGGCCTGGGATGGGCACAGCCATTGCCTTGCTTTGTCCCCAGTCACAGAGTAAGAACGAGGAGGTTGAGCTGAGCCAGAGGGTTCAACTGACTGAAAACCCTTCCTGTGAGGCAGATTGCTCCAAGTCCCTCACACATGCTTCCTTGGAGTCCAGTTGGAGTTCACGTATAAAACGCATCTTCAAAGATAAAATTATTAAGAATGTTGAGAAGTGACCACACAGTGTTAAAATCCAATGAGAGTACCCTCCTGAGTGGGGTTCTTCTGTGACTTCAGTGATCTAATGCTCATAAAGATAGCCCTGAAGGCAGTGTCCCTGTGGGTGTGGTAATGATGGTGATGATCTAGACCGGAGGTTAGTCAACGTTTTCTGTAAAGACTTCTGTAAATACTTTAGGCTTTGTAGCCAATGTGGTCTCTGTGTCATCTACTTAAACCTGCCACTATAGCATAGCAGTATCCATACCAAATGAGAAAACAAATGAATTCGGCTATGTTCCAATAAAACTTGATTTGTAGAAACAGACATTGATTTGTAGAAACAGACAGTGGGCTGGATTTGGCCTGCTGGCTACAGTTTGCCCACCTGGATGTACATGATAAAGGAGTGTACCTAATACAGTCCTGAAGTTTGGGCCTGTTGATGATGCCTCTCAGAAATTAATTCTTTGTTTTACCCAGTCTTTGTATAAATTCTTAGCAATGTGGTTAGGTTGTTTTGCATTCCTTACATGTACCTGGTAATCAGGCAGGTGCAATCTGTTACTAGAATTGGGGTGGAGAAGTAGTGGAGTCCTTAGTGGAATAGAGTGTAAAAACTCCCTTTGAGACTGGCAAAGGAATGTTTCTCAAGTCTAGTGGAATCTTCATTCTGTTTGAGTGGTTGCCTCATTGATGCCATTCTTAACTGTCCTGTTTAAAATCGTTATACCTCCTTCACAGTGTTCCCTGTCTTCATTCCCTATTTCAGTTTTTATTCCTAGTTCTTATCATCACCTTTTATACCAAATATTTTGCTTATTTATTTCCTACCTCTCTTCTCCTCTCTGAATGTAAGGCTAGTGAGGGTAGAGAGACTTTTTTGTTCATTGCTTTATCTTTTTGTACCTAGGATATAGTAGGCTCTCAGTAAATATTTGATAAGAATGAATGAATAGGCTCGGCACCTGTGGCTCAAATGGCTAAGGCGCCAGCCACATACACCTAAGGTGGTGGGTTCAAATCCAGCCCGGACCCGCCAAACAACAATGACGGCTGCAACCAAAAAATAGCCGGGCATTGTGGCAGGCGCCTATGGTCCCAGCTACTTGGGAGGCTGAGGCAGGAGACTCGCTTGAGCCCAGGAGTTAGAGGTTGCTGTGAGCTGTGAAATCACAGCATTCTACCCAGGGGGATAGCTTGAGGCTCTGTTTCAAAAAAAAAAAAAATGAATGAATGAATAAAAGAATGAATGATGGTGTTTGACCATCAGGATGGTCAAGACTAGTGCTACAGACTCAAAACCTTGCCTATGTCATTTTATTTTTATTTTTGTATTTGTTTCATCATTGCTGTTAAACTCTGGCTTTTTAAGGTAGTAGTGGTTTTTTGCATTCCCTTCTAGCTTAGCATGTATTGCTGAATCTCTCTTTTTCTCTCTCTGAATATTGTCCCGTAGAATTGTTCAGTAAGTAATCCATGAAACCATAATGTGGTGGCCTTACCGCCTTCATTAACTGTGTAGTTGTGGGTAGTACTTTCATTTTGCTCATCTGTTTCATATTGATTATTTAGCAACTATTTTCTTTTTAGTCTTTCCTTAATATCTGCCCTACATTCTAAAACATTGTCTAATTGTATGTATATTAATAATATACATAGGCCTGACTTGAACTTAAATAGCTATGAAATAATATGGAGCAGTTTTTCTGACGTTTATTGAATGTAAATTTACTAAAAAGATTATCATAATTAAGTAGCCTACCTCTATCATGTGATTGTAAATCATCATTATGTCTGTTTTCAGGCCATGTTGTTATGATTTCTTTCAGAAGTTTGATCATTTAGCTGGAATTAAGGTGTGGGTAAAAGTCTTGTTAAAGACATGCCAAATGCAAGTTGGGAAATGCTGCAGTGGTTTAAGATTGACTATCAGATTATTTCAAGGTTTTGACTTGCATGCTTTTAAGATTTGTTTGAACATGAACAATATAGTATTTTAAAAGTTCAGGAATGCACTGTGGTTCACTTTTTGTGTGATGTTTCTCCAGAATTACTCATAATGTAAAGAAATTGCACTGTTTGGACAGAGGCTGAGAGAATAAGGAAATAAATGGGAGTTTATTGTGTAAAAGAATCTTTTAATATGATAATGAATTTATTATGTAAAAGTATCTTTTAATATGATAATGTTACTAATTTTGTTCTACCCATGGAAAGAAGAAAACTAAACTATTTCCAAATGCTTTGGAAGTAGTGGAGTCCTTAGTGATCATTTTCTTCAAGGCTGTCATTTCTAGAAGACTGTCTGAGTGAGGTTCTGTTCAAGGGCATGCAACAAAGCTTGGAAGAAAAATTTTATTTTATTTCTATAAACATATCAACTAGGTTAAAATACTTCAAAGATCCTGGGAAGTAGAATTTTCATTATAGCTCACTTTCTTTTATTCATGGTGAGACCAGGGAGCATGGATGGTATAGCGTGAGAATTTGGTAGTCTCTTAGCCACTGAGTGAACCCAGCTGATTATGCAGAATCCACAGCTCACATTATATTTTTAAAAGTCAGATACTGTACATGTACAGTTTAAAAAGTCTGAGTTACCAAAAATGTAAATAATGAGAAGTAGCAGCCTCCTTTTCCACCCTTTGTCCTCCAAGTCTTTCTGCTCGAAAAACAAAAATACCAAAACCAACCTTCATTTCAGCTGATTTATTTGTTTACCTCCATTATTTTGGCATATGCAGATCCAGTTACTTGCTGATTTATTAATCTTACTTTGCTTTCTTACCTGTCCGTGCTTTCCCCACCCAGGTTGTGATCTTTGTGGTCCCATGTCTTGGGTTCACATCTTGATGCCTTACAAGTATAACACCCTTGGACCAACTGCTCTATGATGTAGTGTCTTCATCTGTAAGTAAGGATAGTACAGGTCCCTGTCTCAGAATTACTGAGAGGATTAAGTTTATGAAAACCACCTGATTTTTGGTTAACATGAACATTTTATGACTGTGAAAATATTGAGTACTTTGTGTAACTTTGAAAATACTTTGCGAAGTTACCTATTTTTTCCCTTTACTTGCCTGCATATTATTAATTTTTTATGACTTTCCAACATTTGCTTCTCAAATATATTTTTTTATAGGTCCAAGTGAATCAGATTAGTTCCTGTTTTCTTTGAAGACATTCCTCTTGAGCCCTCTCTCTGCACTGTTTGTTCCCGAGGCCTGAGGCTCACTTGTTTTACTGAGACTTTTTTCTTTAACTGTGTTGGATCTCCTATTCCTTGCATTGCAAATCTTTCCCTGTTTTTGATTTATTCCTTTATTTTGGTGGAACATGTTTTCCACTGGGTTCCTAAGAAAGGATATCTGGGAGGTTAAAAATTTTTTTAAGACGTTGAATTTGTTGCCATAAAGCTCGTTATGCCTGTAATATATGGGGTGATAGCCCCTTTTTCATTCCTAGTATTGGGGATTTGCTTTATGCTTTTTTCCTTAAATAGACTACCTGTATCTTTTTGTCAATTTTATTGATTTTTTTTCTTAAAGAATCAGCTGTGACTTTGTTAAATTTCTGTATTCTGTATCACTGATTTCTCTTCTTATTTACTGTTTTCCTAATTTTATCGTTTATTTTGCTTTTTGTATCTAATTTCCACTTTGATATTTTCTTAGATACCTTATTTTCTGATTTAATTTTTCTGTGGAAGGGAACACATTCAGTATGATTTTATTCCTTTTAAATTTACTGAGACTTATTTTATGGTCTAGATATCTATCTTGGTAACATACTGTATATACTCAAAAAGGTCGTATTTTGCAATTGTTGGATTTAGCATTCTATAACCATCAGATCAGATTGGTTCATGGTGTTGTTCTGATCTTCCAGATCTTTACTGAATTTTGCTTTTTTGTTCTACTAATTGCTAAGTAAGAAGTTTTAAAATTTTCTGTGGTTATGTAATTATCCCCCTTCAATTATGTCAGTTTCTTGCTTTCTATATTTTGAGTGTTATTATTGTGAAATGTCCCACCTTATTTCTGGCAGTTCATGGCAATTATCTTTGTCTTCACACCTGTTTTATATGATATAAATATAGCTATCCAAGCCCTCCTATTCTGTGTTTTTGCATGGCATCTCTTTTTCTGCTTATTTAAAGTTATCTGAGGTATATAGTTGAGTCTTGCTTTTAACAGCTTCTATTTTTTCATGGAGAATTTGTATTTAATGTATTTATTAGGTGGTTGATTTAAGTCTGCCATTAAATTGTTTTCTATTTGTCTTTTCTGTTTTCTTGTTCCTCTTTTCACCTTTTTCTGTCTTTTGGATCACTTGAATTTTGAAAAGAATTTCAGTGTCATTTTTGCTATTTCTGTAACCTTTTACCCTTCTGTGGTCATTTTAAGATTACAATGAATAGTAAAAGGTCATATATATATGTTTAACATTAATATTGTGTCACTTTACATAAAATATAGTACTTTATAACTAGGTAGGTCCATTTACTCCCTAACTCCTGCTGACTTCAATGTTTGTAGGTTTCATATCTATCATACTGGAAATCTCACCAAACAATGTTGTAGTTTTTGTTTTAAATCATAACATATTTTTAAACAAATAAGAGGAACAATAATCTTTTGTATTTTCTTACATATTTACTGTTTCCTGTACTCTCTATTCATTCCTGAAAAAAACATGTTTCTTTTTCTTACCACATTTTTTTCCAGTCTCAAGAATTTCCTTTAGCATTTCTTAAAGTGCAAGTCAGCTGCTAATCAATTCTCAATGTTTTTTTAATCTGAAAATATCTTTATTTTGCCTTTACTCCTGAAGTATATAGGTAATGTATTTTGGGGTATAGAATTCTTAGCTGAGTTTTTTTTTTTCCTTTCAGCTCTTTAAGGATATTCTTCTGATCACCATGGTTTCTGATGAGAAATCTATTAATTATTTGAATCATTTTTTTTTTTTTGCAGTTTTTGGCTGGGGCTGGGTTTGAACCCACCACCTCTGGCATGGGAGTAAGGCTGGTGCCTTACTCCTTTGAGCCACAGGCACCACCTTGTATCACTTTTTCTGTATGCAACATAAGGTTTTTCTCAGGCTGCTTCTAGTAACTTGTCTTTATCCTTGATTTTTAGAAGTTTTATGGTATATCTAGGTTAGTTTTCTTTGAATTTATTTAGTTTTGGCTTCAACTGAAGTTGAATTTGTAAATTTATTTCTTTTACTAATTGGAGAAATTATAGCATCATTTCTTCAGATTTTTTTCTAGTCTAGGTTTCTCTCATTTTCTCCAATTTTATACTTAATATATTTTTTAATTTTTAACAACTTTTTTGTCAGATCTTTTAAAGGTTTAAGGTAATTGTGGTTCTATTACTTTTTTCCCAGTCTTTTTTCTTTTCACTTTATAATGGATAAATTCTGTCATTTAATTTAAGTTTACTCTTTTATCTTCAGTGTGCCATTGATCCTATCTAGTGAATTTTTTATTTCACATACTTAATTTTTCCATTCTAAAATGTTTTTTTTTTTTTCTATTTACCCGCTGAGATTCCATGTCTTTTAATTAATTTCAAAGTAATTTTTACTCTACTTTCTGGAAAATAGATACAAAAAATATTTTAAAACTTCCTATGATAACTATAACCTAAGTCATCTTGGGTTTGGGATCTGCTGATTGCCATTTTTTTAGAAGAATGATTTATATATATATTTTTAGTACTTTGAGTAATTTTGGATTATATCCTGGCTCTTCTGAAGTTTTTCTTTGATCCTCTGGAGAATGTTGATATTTTTGTTTTAGCAGGTAATCAACTCACTTAAACTCATTGTAAGTGGTGTCTCAGACTCTGTGTGGAGGGGTTCAAATCTTAGCTCAATTCCTTAAGACTTTGCTAATGTTTTGGATCGGTCCTACACATGCATGGCTTGCAGGTTGAGATTTCCCCCTCACTTTCTTGCCTGCCTCAGTTCCTGTCTACTCTGTGATTTTACCTCAGAGCAAAGCTACAAGAAGAAAGGAAAACTCCTCTGGTGCAGGTTACTTCTCCAGGTTTTAGCTGCCCTCTACATCCCTGCATTTTCTTTAAGGTTCAGAATGTCTAGGTAGTTGTGGATTCTTTTTTAATTATTATTTTTTTAAATTTTGTCCTGATTTGTTCTCAGTTGTATGGGTTAGTATGTAGGTGGCTACTACCATTCTGGAACTACAGCCAACTTTAGATTTTTGTGATGTTTCTTTCTGTTCCTGATAGCTTTCCTCCAAGTATTTTGTTTTTCTTTCCTGTTAGAAGTTTTCTTTTAATTGGGTGTTTGTTCTGTGTCTACTTTTGTCTTATAGCTGTGTTTGTGTATTCTTGACTTTCTGGTCTGTGGGATAGGTGTTTTGTTATTTCTTGGTGAGCCAGATTTTTCACTGGGGCTTCTCAAATGTCAGTGTCTGCCCTTTAGTTAGGAAGCTGCTGTAGTAGGTAGGTAAGTGATAATAGTGGCTTCCAATAGGGTAGTGGCATCAAAGAGAAGTGGCTAGATGGATTCAAAGGTGTGGGTGCACTCAAGTTTGTGTGTATTCAGTCAGTATTACATATACTCATAAAATCTATTTTTGGAGAGAGAGAAGGGCAGGGTGGATTAATACCAATGAATTTTTCTTGGAGGCATCTTGAAATAGAAACACCCTGAATTTGGAGACAGTAAAATGGGTTTGAATCTTGACTCGGCTCCTAAGTATGTGTGTCAATTCTATTTTTTATTACCTATAAAGGGGAAAATAATAGGTATTAAAATAGATGGTTTATATAATGTGTCATTTTGTTTTATTTTTTAAAACTAACATATATTGGGACTTTACTATGTCAAGACGTGATTTTGAATATTTACAGCTATTAATTTTTGTAAGTAAAAACCCTATACATAAGCCATTCTTGTAGCTGATATAGATGAGGCACAGACAGGTTGCAAAGTTATTGGGCTGAGGCTTGAATTTGAATATGGAAAATTTGAAAAATTTGATTCAAGTGTCAAGTGTCTTTGTATTTAACCAGTCTGCTTCTTCTTCTTAGCCCAGTATATGTGTTTGAGAATAGGCTGAGAAATATTTGTGCAGGTTGTATATTATTTGACTTATTTGTATGTTATATATTCCCGCACAGTGCTTTTCATTGACCTAATTAAAAACACAATGATGGTGTTAGGAAGTATTTTTAAATCTTTCTTCATCATTGTTTTAGTTATGTTAACTAAGGATTTCTTTTTAAAGTAAATTCACCCTTTTGAAGGATAAAGTTCAAAATTTAGATTACCAGGTTTTTTCTTCTCCAAATCTATGTTCTAACTATGTTTATTTTGTATGTTGAGATAGGTTTACTGATATTTAGTATTTGAGTACCACAAAGAACAAGCTACTCAGCTTTTCTCTGGGTTTCTTCAAAGGTGCACGTTTTATGTATTTTTTTTCTTGTGTATCTTTGTCCTTATTGCAAATGAGTGCAATAATGAAATTTAAGTGTATAAAGTTAGGTAGAAAATGCCAGTCATGTCAAGTTTTTAAAAACCTGTAACATTTTTTCTCTTTTATTGAATAGTGCCTTTAGAAATGTGGCACTATAGTGATCAGTGTAACTCAAAAATAAGTATTTATACAAGAATAAAGAAATACAAACTTGCCAAGTCAGAAAACCTCAGGCTCACATAGGTTCACTGGTAAGTCTTGCTGTCTTAGTTGGTTTTGTATTGTTATGACAGAATACCACAGACTGGGTAATTTATAAGAAAATAAATTTATTTCTCACAGTTCTGGAGGCTAGGAAGTTCTTTGTCAGTATGCCAGCATTTGGGGAGGGCCTTCATGCTACATCACCCCATGGTGGAAGACAGAGGGTAAGAATGTAGGACAGAGCACGTGGAAGAGACTGAGTTCCTCCTTTCATGAGTAACCCCATCCTGCAATAATAAGCTGAATCCATTTATACCCTAATAATCACCTTTTAGAAGTCCCACCTTTCAACATTGTTTTTTTTTTAATTTTTATTAAATGATAGCTGTGTACATTAATGCAAACATGGGGTACAGTGTAGTGTCTTCACACACATTTTGACATACTTTCATCAAGCTGGTTCACATAAATTTCATGTTATTTGCATGACTTTTAAGACTAAGATACAC
>CAUYTI010096926.1:0-15434 GCA_963575145.1 Galago senegalensis | reverse complement strand
GTTGTGGCGGGCGCCTGTAGTCCCAGCTACTTGGGAGGCTGAGGCAGGAGACTCGCTTGAGCCCAGGAGTTGGAGGTTGCTGTGAGCGTGATGCCTTGGCACTCTACCCAGGGGGATAGCTTGAGGCTCTGTCTCAAAAAAAAATAATAATAATAATAGCTCCTCAATTTGCATCTCTGCCCCCTAGTGGCTCATATTGGCTGGCATGGCCATTGCAGTTGGACTCTTACAGTTGGTGCTAGTTTAGAAACACAAGTACTCTTTTCTGCTCCTCCCTGTTCTTGGCTTTCCATCCCTTCTCACCCCTTCCTACCCTATGCAGAGGGGGGAAAGAAAAGGAACACTAGTACAGTCAGGCCGGCGACAGTAAAGTGAGAATTAAAACTGGGGTCAGTGAGTAATAGATGAAGAAAACATTCTTCAGCAATTGAGAGTTTGAATTCCTTTTTTCCATCTCCCCTTCGCCAACTTTTCTTCATTTAATAAGTCAAATGCCAACCCCTAAGGCATTTGGCCTTTAGTAGAGGAAGTGAAAAGGTTTTGACTAGTTGTAGTAAAAAGGTGATGTGGGTGGAGTAATGTGAACTTGGCAAAATATCTGAGTCTTGCTGTTTACTTTATTAAAAAAATGCCCCATCATTATGTTTTATAGATTATAATAACGAAGATGAATTTGGAAGAAAGTTGAAGTTCCTCTTGCAACAGCTTCCACCTGTTAATTATAGTTTGTTAAAGTTTCTGTGTAGATTTTTAGCCAATGTAGCATCACATCACGAAGAAATTTGGTCTGCAAATTCTTTGGCTGCCGTCTTTGGTCCAGATGTCTTTCAGTAAGTTGTTTCAAAGTTTTTGTTTAAAAAAACTGGATTTGTGAAAAAGAATCATATTATCTTCCAAGGATCATAGGTTGCTTGATGAACCATTTTAAAAATAGTAGATCTCATTAATTCTCATAGCATTTTTATGAATAGGATACAAATTAAGTAGATTTTACAGATGGGAAAACTGAGGCACAGAATGATGATGTAAATTGCTTAGGTTCATGAAATGGTTCATTGGTTGTCTTCTGACTTTGAATTGGTTTAAGAACTGAATTCAATTTGGACTTTTATTAGCATTTATACAGATGTGGAAGATATGAAAGAGCAAGAAATAGTGAGCAGGATAATGGTTGGACTTTTGGAAAACTACTATGAATATTTTGAGAATGAAGAGGAAGATTTTTCAGCTAATGATTTGAGTTCAATTACTGAACAGGTAAGAATATTTTAAGTGTTCTATTTGAAGGGAAAATTTTTTGTTGAGAATAATATGTTCTTCAAGACTTGACAACAACTTGTGTAGAATTTAAGTACCAAATTGAAGTTAATTCTCTTGGTTATTATATGTAAATTAGTAGGTGACATCCATGTAGTATATGTATGTGATTTATTTTTTGAACAATTTCCTGTCCTCAAGAATTTGGGTAATAAGGAAAGGCATTGAAATTAGTTTACAGTAGAAATTTTTTGTTTTTCTGTTAAGCATTATTTATTTTTTAAGAATAGTACAGTTTTTTATGTTTGCAAAGAAATTGCTAGCATGGAGAAATGTAGGCAAAAGGTGAGAAATTTAAGTTGGAGGAAAAGATTTGTAAATTTTTAAAAATTCATAATTTTCTCTTGACTAAAATAGAAGTCAGTGTAGTAGTATAATCATTATCATTAATGAGATGCATCTGGAGATGAGTAGTTTAATAGTGGCAGGTAATTTTTTAATTCTGATGGCTCTACAATATTAAAAATCTATTTCTGAGGTTACATTACAATCTTTTGTTGTAACTGCTATGCTTTATGGTTGAGACGATGTAAGGATCCTAGTTATATTGAAGCTAAATCATTACAACTTACTTATTATAAAGCCACATTAGTAAGTTTAAAATATATATGGAGGCTTTTCTTTTTTTCTTTTTTTGAGACAGTCTCACTATGTCACCCTGGGTAGAGTGCCGTGGTGTCACAGCTCACAGCAACCTCAACTCTTGGGCTTAAGCGATTCTCTTGCCTCAACCTCCCAAGTAGCTGGGACTACAGGCACCTGCTACAACTCTATTTGATGTTGTTGCAGTTGTCATTGTTGTTTAACAGGCCCCAGGGCTGGGTTCGAACCCACCTCAGTGTATATGGCTGGTGCCCTGACCACTGAGCTGTGGGCACTGAGCCAGTTTTTTATTTTTTATTGTTGTTATTTTTTGAGACAGAGTTTCACTGTGTCACCCTTGGTAGAGTGTCGTAGCATCACAGTTCACAGCAACCTCAAACTCTTGGGCTTAAGTGATTTTCTTGCTTCAGCCTCCCAAGTAGCTGGGATTATAGGCACCCACCACAACACCCAGCTATTTTTTGTTGCAGTTGTCATTGTTGTTTAGCTGGCCTGGCCTGGGTTCGAACCTGCCACCCTTGGTGTATGTGGCTGGCGCTGTAACCACTGTAGGGGTGCTGAGCCCTGGTTTTTTTATTTTTTAACAAGAAAGTAGCATATTATACACGTTTCTGCCCCTTGTTTTCTATCATCAGTTAACAGTTTATCTTGGAGATATTTTTGGAGTATAGAGAGGACATTCTTTTGTGTTTATAACTTTATAGTTCCCTATTGTGTGGATAGAACCCTATAATTTATTTGAGTTATAATATCAGTCCTCATGTTCTAGTTTTCTCAGGAAAGTCTTAGTTTATATTTGCTTCTGGTATAATAACTAGTAGTTCCCCTATCACTCACATATATGCAGATTTGGATGATAAATTATACAGTCACATTATCTATCTATCTATCTGCTAA
This sequence comes from Galago senegalensis, assembly GCA_963575145.1. Classification (NCBI taxonomy): domain Eukaryota; kingdom Metazoa; phylum Chordata; class Mammalia; order Primates; family Galagidae; genus Galago; species Galago senegalensis. The sequence continues at coordinate 12,617 of CAUYTI010096926.1, read as the reverse complement.
CTTATTTATTTTTGAGACAAAGTCTCAGTTTGTTGCCCTGTGTTCAGTGTCATGCTGTCATAGCTCCCAGCAACCTCAAATTCTAAGCCAAATAGATCTTTTGCCTCAGCCTCCTATGTAGCTGGGACTTGCAGTACCTGCCACAACACCCCACTAGTTTTTCCATTTTTAGTAGAGACTGGGTCTTGCTCTTGCTCAGGTTGGTCTTCAATTTCTGAGCTCAGGTGATCCACCAACTCCATTGCAGGGGTAAGCTATTGTGCCCATCCTGGTCACACTATTTATTGATGGATATTTGGGTTACTTCCTTTTATTTGCTGTGGGATTATAAATCATTAATTCTTGAGAGGTAGTTTATCATACAGTTTTTTGTTAGTTCTCTGATCGTTCTTGTATCTGATTATATAAATTAGGATATATATTTTTTCTGGGTAGCCCAACTTTTATACTTCTATGAATTTTTGTGAGTAATACTTTTTAACCTTTGGAGTTTGTACCTTACACGGTTTTTCAAGTTTTCTTCATATAAGCATTTTGTTTATCTTTGATTTTCTCTTTCTGTCTCTTCCTCTTCACATCTTCCCTTTTACTTTCCCTCTTCCTCTTCCTGTCCCTGACCCAAAGTTAGGAACTTTGAAGAAATAACAACAGATGCCACATTATAACTTGTAACATACAAACTGAGGGTGAAATAGCTATATATGTATTAATTAAATCAAGTTCGTAGAATTTTGTAGTCTAAAGCAGTGGTACGTGAAACTTTTGTCACATTTTCTTGAAAAGTTCTAATTATATACCATTCCTGACCTAAAAGTTGGTTAAAATAATGAACTAATACATCTCTTCAAAATTATTCTTATTTGAAAGAAAATGACAAGAGGACAAATCAATAGGTATGCCTTAAAACATTTTTTTTTGAGACAATGTCTCACTCTGTTGTTCTAGGCCAGAGTACTGTGGCATCAATCTAGATCACAGCAACCTCAAACTCTCCTGGATTCAAGTGATCCTCCTGTCTCACCCTCCTGAGTAGCTGGAACTACAGGCATCTGCCACAACACCCAGCTGTTTTTTTCTATTTTTAGTAGAGATGAGGTATCATTCTTGGCCAGATTGATCTTGACAGCTGAGCTCAAGTAATCCTACTGCCTTGGCTTCCTAGAGTGCTAGGATTTTTTTTTTTGAGACGGATCCTCAAGCTATCCCCCTGGGTAGAGTGCCATGGCATCACAGCTCATAAAACCTCCAACTCCTGGGCTCAAGTGAGTCTCCTGCCTCGGCCTCCCAAGTAGCTGGGACCACAGGCGCCCGCCACAACGCCCGGCCATTTTTTAGTTGCAGCCATCATTGTTGTTTGGCGGGCCCGGGCTGGGGATTCGAACCTGCCACCTTAGGTGTATGTGGCTGGCGCCTTAGCCGCTTGAGCCACAGGCGCCGAGCCAAGTGCTAGGATTATAGGAGCAACTTGCCTCAAAACTTTAAAGTCTTTTGATTCCTAAAAGAAATGTCATCTAGTGGCATATAAGGGTTCATTGTACCTATAATTCTACCACTTAGGGAGGCTGAGGTGGGAGGATCACTTGAGGTGAGGAGTTCAATATGAGCCTAAGCAAGAGTGAGACCCCATCTCTGCAAAAAATAGAAAAATTAGGTAGGTGTGGTAGTGTATGCCCAGCTACTTGAGAGACTGAGGCAGGTGAGTCCTCTCCTTGAGCCCAGGAGAATTTGAAGTTGCGGTTAGCTATGATAACACTGTACTTTCTCTGGTCATTGTGACAGGGCAAATATAAATTATGTTTTAGTTTTTAATCAAAACTAAATTATGTTTTAGTTTAGTAAATGATATTTTTTAATAAAACCAGGGGCTGTCCAGAGTGAAACAGATTACATATGTTGTGCCATTTATATTACATTTCTGAGGTGATTTGACTCATCAGAACAGATGATGCCAACTTAATGTTTATATTAAGATCTGACTTGGTGCCCATAACACAGAGGTTATGGCATCAGCCATATACACTGAGGCTGGCAGGTTTGAACCCAGCCCAGGCCAGCTAAATAACACTTGACAACTGCAACAAAACATAGCTGGGCATTGTGGCGGGTGCCTGTAGTCCCAGCTACATGGGAGGCTGAGGCAAGAGAATCGCTTAAGCCTAAGGGTTTGTGTTGCTGTGAGCTGTGATGCCACAGTACTTTACTAAGGGCAAAATAGACTCTTTCTCAACAACAACAAAAAAAAAATCCTAAAATCTGCTGGATAGACAATATATTGTTTTATGTTGTGGAATAATTCTCTAATACTTCTGTTATCCTATGGTATCTGTCTTATATCTGTCTCACATGTATGGCATCAGTTATTTTGTTCTTTTTTTTTGAGACAGAGTCTTACTTTGTCATCCCTGGTAGAGTGCTGTGGTGTCATAGCTCACAGCAACCTCAGACTCTTGGGCTCAAGTGATTCTCCTGCCTCAGCTTCTCAAGTAGCTGGGACTACAGGTGCCTGCCCCAACACATGACTACTTTTAGAGATGGGGTCTTGCTCTAGCTCAGGCCATTCTTGAACTCGTGAACTCAGGTGATCTGCTTGCCTCAGCCTCTCATAGTGCTGGGATTAAGGCGTGAGCCCTGCATCAGTTATTTTGTATTCTTTTAAGCCTTTAGAAAAATTGACTTAATATATGTTGTGCTTTATGTTAAGTAGAATGACAGTTACGAGACACAAGGAGATACTACTGAGTTCTTTATATCCTCCTGTGGGTTGAAAAGCAGATATTAGCATATTGAACTGTACACAGTAAATGAGGTAGTGTGTTGGGTCTTGAGAGTCAGTGACCTGTGTTGCTAATTATCTGAATCTAGTATCTATTTTTATTTTATTTCTGGATTATGTGTGAGTGATGAGTAAAAAACAGTTCTGATTTATGAAATTTGTTTTTCTTAAAGCAGATTTGATGACTTCAATTTGATTTGTGCGGCAGAATTGATAAAAGTGTTTATTAATTTAGCACAATTTGGTTGTTAAGTTGGCCTAACTTAAATGTCTTTCATTTCTTATTAAAGATGTGGGTAAACTTGGCCTATCTTGCCAATGGTTTGATTTATTTCCTGATTTTGATATTTGAAAAAAGTAATGTTTATTTACTATTTTCTTCTTTGTGAGTTTCATTCTATTAATCTAAGTATGTTGTTGTTAGAACCTTCTCAAAGTGGTATATATTTTACATGTATTAGCAGTCTGAGAGATAGATGGCTGGAGATGATGAATAGGGAGTGTTTGAGAGATGACCCAGAGTCAAGTGGACTTTGTGTGGAATCCTTAAATGAATTAAGAATCCAGTAGAGTGGTTTGAAGATGGAGGTGATAATTATGTTTCTTTATACGTTTGAGAAGGCAGGTAGCAGCGTTCTCCACAAGCTGGAGTCTGGAGAGCAGGCATTTCACGAGGCCCTAGAGAAGGGAATTACAGCAGTCAAAGAAAGAAGAGATGTAAGTATGGATGAGGGTTTTCCATACATGGAGTTGAGGCAGCTGCATACATAGGACAAGCTCAAAATAACTTATGATCAGAATAGAGTGTTGATAAGCAGCAGAAGATCAATTTGACAAGGTGAGGATCAAGAACTTTTAAAGATTAGTGTAGGGTGAGAAAACATTTTAATTCAAATCTTTAATGCTTACTCTTGCTCAAAATAGTTGAGTCAGTTACTAGTGCAGAGTTACATTGGGAAATCTGGGAGTTTGGGGGGGAGAAGAAAAAAAACCACAGGCAATTGTTCATGTCATATTTTAGTTGATAATTATTGGTAAAAATACTGGAGAATGTCAATTTTCATCAAGCTTATTGAATTTAATATGCTGTATTCAATATAAATTGAGTTATAAGGCTTTTTTTGTAGTTGCTAAGAGCTATTGATTGTAGTCACAAAGTGATTTTTAGAAGTGTACTATAACATGTTAAAATTGTATATCTATAACAAAAAGGTATGGACTGAACAAGTGTTCATCTATTCTCAGTTCTTTAAAAAGTCACCTTTAAATTTTTTTGGTATTTTGAGGTTGTACTAAAGCTTTTATTAATCAACCACAACCACAACCCATTTTATATTTCTTAAAATAGTTGGAGGTTTTTTTTTTTTTTTTTTTTTTTTTGAGACAGAGCCTCAAGCTGTCCCCCTGGGTAGAGTGCCGTGGCATTACAGCTCACAGCAACCTCCAACTCCTGGGCTTAAGTGAGTCTCCTGCCTCCGCCTCCCAAGTAGCTGGGACCACAGGCACCCGCCACAACGCCCGGCTTTTTTTTTTTTTTTTTTGGGTTGCAGCCATCATTGTTGTTTGGCAGGTCCGTGCTGGGGATTCGAACCTGCCACCTTAGGTGTACGTGGCTGGCGCCTTAGCCGGTTGAGCTATAGCCGCCGAGCCAATAGTTGGAGTTTTTTGCCAGTGTTTTTCTTGCTTAGGTTACCAGGTGGGTATTGATTGAATACATTCTCTTGAGTTTCACTAATTATTAAATATGTAGATGGGGAAAGAAGATAATTTTCCACTTGATCTCCTTCATTTATTTATTTATACTGAGTCTCTCATTTTGTCACCCTTGATAGAGAGCTGTGGCATCATAGCTCATAGCAACTTCAAACTTTTGGGCTCAAGTGATCCTTTTGCCTCAGCCTCCCAAGTAGCTGGTACTATAGGTGCCCATCACAATGCTCAACTGTTTTTAGAGATGGGATATTGCTCTTGCTCAGGTTTGTCTCCAACTCCTGAGCTCAGACAGTCTGCCTATCTCAGCCTCCCAGAGTGCTAGTATTACAGGTGTGAGCACTGTGCTCAGCCTCATTTGATCCATTTTATTTTATTTTTATTTTTATTTTTTTGAGACAGAGCCTCAAGCTGTCCCCCTGGGTAGAGTGCCGTGACATTACAGCTCACAGCAACCTCCAACTCCTGGGCTCTAGCGAGTGTCTTGCCTCTGCCTCCCAAGTAGCTGGGACCACAGGCGCCCGCCACAACGCCCGGCTATTTTTTGGTTGCAGCCGTTGTTGTTTGGCAGGTCTGGGCTGGGGATTCGAACCCGCCACCTTAGGTGTACGTGGCTGGCGCCTTAGCCGGTTGAGCTATAGGTGCCAAGCCTTGATCCATTTTAGAAACTGACCTATCTCATTTGAGGTCTTCACCTTTGTGTGTAAATCTTACCTCTCAGTTATTAACTATTTAGGCCAGTGATTTTCAGTCTTTTTCATCATCATTACACATGACCTTGGATAAATGAGAGGTGGTATTTATAAGAACAAATTAAATAGAATCTGCTACATAATACTTTATGGCAAATGGTTGGCTGGGTGTGGTGTCTCACAGCTGTAATCTTAGCACTCTGAGAGGCCAAGGTGTGTGGATTGCTTGAGCTCAGGAGTTGGAGACCAGCCTGAGCAAGATCAGGACCCCATTTCTACCAAAAATAGAAAAACTAGCCAGGTGTTGTCATGGATACTTATAGTCCCAGCTACTCAGGAGGCTGAGGCAAGAGGATTGCTCAAGCCCAAGGTTGCTGTGAGCTATCGTGCCGTGGCACTATACCCAGGGCAATAGAGTGAGACTCTGTCTCCAAAATAAATAAATAAATAAATAAAAAATAAAAAGAAAGTAAATTGAAGTCATTACTATTGTTAATAACAACTTTTTATTGACCCATCTGGCTAGTGATCTTGATACACCTATGATGGAGAGCTGTTTCTTAGTAGTTTGGATGGTAGACACTTTCTTCATTTATTATAAAAAATGATGTTACATGTAGAAACTAGGATCTATGCTACCTAGAAATAAGACAATTCTAGTTATAGTGATAGCTATTATTGTTTATTATATATTATATATAGACCCTGCTGAAGATTTTACATAATCAATCCTTTCAACGAGCTCTGTTAGGTGGGTAATATATAGCATCTCTGTTTTATACATAAGACTTGGAAAAGTTAAGTGTGCAAGCTGCCAGAGATAGGGGCAAGTAGGGATGTGTAAATAAAGATCTTTCTGCCTCTGAAGCCTGGCTTTTAACTACTGTATTGTACTCTATAATAAGTACAGAGTAGTACTTGTTGATTAGGAGTATGATAAACTATCATAATTTCCTTTTTTTGTTGTAGTTTTACTTCCTCACTGTAAAAGGTAATAGTAAACAAATTTATTCTTGGTATTTCTACTGCATTTGGCTAGAGTGAGCAAAAAGTTTATTGCTCAGCATTTTTCATCACTAGTATTAATTTATAAAAGATGGTAAGAACTGCATAGGTTGTTTCTTCTTTGGGGTAATTTTCTTGTTTGAAAATATTTTGATTTTTCCTTATCTAGTATTTCAGTGTCTTTTTATTATAGTGATTACTTATATAGCCAGTTTGATAATGGAGGACATTTTACAGCCCCTGCCAGAAAGACAACCTTGAATTGTGCCAAGTTCTTGGGCAGTGCCTGTGGCTCAAAGGAGTAGGACGCTGGCCCCATATATACTGGAGGGAGTGGGTTCAAACCTGGCCACGGCCAAAAACTGCAAAAAAAAAAAAAAAAAAAGTAAAAATAATAAAAGTTCTTTATTGTAGGGTTCCATTTTTGTGCCCTTCTTTTTTTACACTTATCTATATTAAAATGACTTGTTTAATGCACCTGGAAATTGGAGTGATCATAGAAGTCTTTTGTAACTATTAGATTTATGAAATTTGTTAGAAAATGAATCTTTTTGAATGTCAATTATACTTTGCATACTTTTTCATAGCTTGCGGTGTTACTCATATTCCTAGTGATGTATTAACTTTGTAATCATTACTTTCTGCTTCAAAATGCTATGTTTAGCCATGCGTGGTGATGCTCCCTGGCAGCCTTAGATACTCAGAAGGCTGAGGCAGGAGGATCCCTTGAGCCCAGCTCTTTGAGGCTATGATGAGCTATGACGACTCCACTGCTCTCCAGCCTGGGTGACAGAGCAGCACCCCTGTGTCTAAAATAAATTTTAAAAGTTATGTTTGTCTGGTTTGTAATTTTCTCATCCTTTAATGAGAAAAAGTTGGGAGTTACTCCATGAGACAGATTGGTCCTAAGAAATGAGGAAATAAAAAATGAGTTGTTTGTATTTAAAGTTTTTTATGGCTCAGTGTCTATAGCACCGTGGTTACAATGCCAGCCATATATACGAAGGCTGGCAGGTTCGAACCTGGCCTGGGGCAGCTAAACAGCAATGACAACTGCAGCAGAAAAATGGCTGGGCGTTGTGGCAGGAACCTGTAGTCCCAGCTTCTTAAAAGACTTGAGGCAAGGCTGAGGCTTGAGCCTGGGAGTTTGAGGTTGCTGTGAGCTGTGACACCATGGCACTCGACCCAGGGCGACATAGTGAGACTCTGTCTCAAAAAAAAAGGAAAATAAGAATAAAGTTTTTTTACACCATCACACCTGTAATCCTAGTACTCTAGGAGGCTGTGGTGGGCAGATCACTTGAGCTCACGAGTTCAAGACCTACCTGAGCAAAAGTAAGACCTCTTGTCTACTAAAAATAGAAAAACTGAGGCAAGAGGATCATTTGAGCCCAAGAGTTGGAGGTTGCTGTGATCTATGACACCACAGCACTCTACCCAGGGCAACAGCTTGAGACTCTGTCTAAAAAAAACCAAAACAGCTTTTTTTTATACTAGTATTTCTTAGCTTTGTTAATTAACAATTTCATTACATTTTAATTTTAAATTGTCTTTCATTTGCTTAGGTTAATGAACTTTCTGAGGAAGAAGAGGAAGATGAAAAGCTGGAACATATAGAAGAACTTCCAGAAGAGCTTGCAGAAAAATCAAATGATGTGACAGAGGTGGTACAGTTAAGGATGACTGAAAATATCCTGGAATCAAATAGTGTTACAGCATCAACAAGGTAATACTTCATTTGAATGAACTTTAGTTTTGAGAATGTGATTCTAAATGTAGACTTATTCAAGCACCCAAAACCACAAATTAATAACTGTATGGGAAAGATTGGCAAGAAGAAAATTTTAAAGAAACAAACTTGCTAAGGAATTTTTAGTTATTAAATTTATACCTTTCTTTGAAAAGATAACCCCTTACAAATACTTCTTCTTAAAGTTTATTTATTTACTTTTTTTTTTTTTTTTTTGATACAGAGTCTTACTATATTGCCCTTGGTAGAGTGCTGTGGTGTTACAGCTGACAGCAACCTCAAACTCTTGGGCTTAAGCAATTCTCTTGCCTCAGCCTCTCAAGTAGCTGGGACCACAGGTGCCTACTATAGCACCTGGCTATTTTTTAGCTGGCTCTGGTGGGGTTCGAACCCACCAACTTCTGTGTATGTGGCTGGTGCCATAACCACTGTGCTATGGGTGCTGAGCCTTATATATTTTCTGGTATGAACTAATTAGTTGCTCCAAGTAAAATTTCAGAATCTTTCAGAATCTTGGGGGTAGAATTGTTAGAGAAGGATTTGATGGCCAAATTGAATTGTATATCCAGCTTTCAGGCTACAAGTAGATTTAACTAGACCATGAGAATAAGAACCTTGTGATCTATTAGATAGTGCTTTCCAATTCTTTTCATCTATAAAATGATATTATATGGCATCCTGGGTAACTTTGATAAGTTTTGTAGCCTCAAGATACTATCCCAGCACATAGTTGGGACCATTGGGCATGCTATTTAGAGAACTTAGAGAATTTAAGAAATCCTGATGTGTAGCTCTAGGTCTGCTAAATTCTGTGCTAGTTCTGTGTAAAACTCCATGGTTTACTGTCCTTTTTTAATTAGAGGGATACAGCTGGGATACTAGATTTTTTATAGGGATACTAAATTTTTTTCTTTAAATTTAGATTTAATGGAATGGTGTTTAAAAAGCAGAGAAAATAATCTGAGTCAGAAAACAAAATGTCATTTAAAAATAACTAGTAATATATCTAAGAGAGGAGCTATCTAATGTTATTTAGGAAATTAAGTAATTTAAAATATCTACTGCTAAATACAACTGTTAATGTTCCTATATGGGCCTCTTGATCTTTTTATTAGGTATACTTACTTGAAACATGATTATGATTTTAGTATATTAACACATTTATTTGTTTTGTTGCCTGATTTAACAAGGTGCTTTTCTGTGTGTTTGCCTGACCTTTTAATTTATTTTTTGATGGCTTCTTAACTGTATTTTAATTATATAATATTTATCAACTGTACATTAAGTTATTCAGCTGTTTTCTTAACTCATTCCTTTTGCTGGATATGTTGAGTTTCAGCTAGTTTGTCCTACTATACTGCTACTAAAAAAAGCTTTTGTTCCTTGGCTGTTTTTTCCTTCTTTTGAATCATTTGGATAAATTGGGCTCAAAGAGTGAACCTTTCCATGTTTTATTAATTTTTCTAGGGTACTTAAAGGACTTGACCTTATTTACATTGTCAATATTAATATAGTAGAACATCTATAAGTTAACCACTGAAGGGACTGTAGCAAACTGGTCAATATACAGAGGTCCTCAACATGAGGAACTAGGTCTGTTGTTCTCATAATACATGTGCATGTCCAGTCTGTGAAAATTAGGTCAACTTTAGGAGGTGGTCAATGTAAAGAGGTGGTCAACTGTGGAGGTTGTACTTTTTGAGGACCTGAAAACAGTAGATTTAAATGAGTGTTTTTTATTTTGGTAATGTGGAGCTGCTCCAATAAGGTGTCCTCTAGCTACTTGTGTCTTAGTAGATTTAAAACTTAAACAAATTAAAATTAAATAAATTTAAATATCTCTTCCACAGTTGTGGTAGCCAGATTTTTTTTTTTTTTTGAGACAGAGTCTCCCTATGTCACCCTTGATAGAATGGCATCACAGCTCACAGCAACCTCAAACTCTTGGGCTTAAGCTATTCTCTTGCCTTAGTCCCTAAGCAGTTGGGACCACAGGTGCCTGCCACAACGCCTGGCTGTTGTTTTGTTGTTGTTGTTGTTGTTGTTGTTGTTGTTATAATTGTTTAGCAGGCCTGGGCCGGGTTCGAACCTGCCAGCCCAGGGGTATGTGGCTGGCACCCTAACCACTAAACTATGTATGCTGAGCCATGGAGCCACATTTTAAGTGCTCAGTAGCTGTAAGATGTACTAACTACCATTATTTCTATTACTGTGGAAATTTCTTTTGGACAGTGCTGAATAAGAGCAAATTCATTAAGTATTTTTATTTATTTAATTACCATCAAGGTTAAATATTGTTTTAAATACATGTTACTAATAGCTTCTCTTTGATTATCTGTCTTGTTTTATAGAGGATCTTCCTTTCCTTCAGCTTAGTCATTTCCCTCAGCTTATTCATAGCTGAGGGTAGTGGTTCATACCTAATAATCTTAACACTTTGGGAGGTCACAGTGGGAGGATCACTTGAGGCCAGGATTTGAGACCAGCCTGGGCAACACAGTGAAGACCTCCACCTCTAAAAAAAAAAGTAGGAAAATAGAACAGGAGTGGTGGTGCATGCTTGTAGGCCCAGCTACTGGGGAAACTGAGGCAGGAAGATCTCTTGAGCCCAAGAGTTGGAGGTTGCAGGAGCTATGATGAACCCATGGCACTTTAGCCCAGCAGACAAAGCAAGACCCCGTTCTGTATCAAGAAAGAAAAAAAAAGGCTGAGTGTGGTGGCATAATTATAGGACTCTGGGCGGCTGAGGCAGGTGGATTGCCTGAGCTCATTAATTCCAGACCACCCTGAGCAAGAGTGAAACTCTTGTCTCTAAAAATAGCTGGTCACTGTGGCAGGTGCCTGTAGTTCCAGCAACTTGGGAAGCTAAGGCAAGAGAATCGCTTCAGCCCAAGTGTTTGAGGTTGCTGTGAGCAATGATCCCACAGCACTCTACCAAGGATGACAAAGAGAGACTCTGTCTCAAAAAAAAAGTATTCATTGGAAATTTAGTGGTTGTCAAGATTCTTGAATTGTAAGTCACAGAAACAGACCCTGGTTAAAGCAAAGGGGGAAAACAAGGTTGTTCAGTAATAAGAAGTATACCAGGTAGGCTACAAAATCAAAAGGAAAAAGCAAAGATAAAGAACACAGGCAGTTGACTCGGCACCCATAACACAGTTGTTACGGTGCCAGCCACATGCACCAAGGGTGGCGGGTTCGAACCTGACCTGGACCTGCTAAACAACAATGACAACTACAACCAATAGGGCGTTGTTGGGGTAGGCACCTGTAGTCCCAGCTACTTGGGAGGCTGAGGCAAGAGAATCACTTAGGCCTAAGAGGTGGAGGTTGCTACAAGCTGTGATGCCACAGCACTCTACCAAGGGTGACATAGTGAGACTCTGTTTCAAAAGAAAAAAAAAGTACACAGGCAGTTCTGTGGAATTTAGTAACGCGAGGTCAGAAGGATCTCTTTAGCATGTGGCTGTTGCTGTGAGAATTCCATCTGTATCCTTCTGTCATTCTGCTTAAGATCAGATTTCTGCCCTAAATTGGTTAGGTATCTTTCCCTGGCCAGTATAAACCTGGTTACTATATAATTTATGTGTTCACCAGGACCCATCTAGAATTGAGAGAGGAGCTAGTTTCTGAGAAAATGGCTTTTACTAAAAGAAGAGGGTTAGGGATGGATAGCAGAAACAGATGTGTCTACCACTGTGGTCTTCTAGACTTAGTCATGATATTTCAGTTTAATATCTATGTATTTTCCTTTTATTTTAGTTTTGGCTTATGGGATAAAGGTTAAAGAGTTCATATGACTATTCTTTGGGTGGTATCTGTTGTTTTATTAAAGTACTTTTCAGGTATTTACAGCCCTTTACATCTTATCATAGTTGAAGTAACTGCTGTTTTTTAGTTGAGATTTGTTTCTACGTATGTTAAGAATTTTAACTCCTGACCAGTATAGAGGTCTCTGCCTTTGATCGTGTCATTCTGGGAGGCTGAGGTGGGAGGATTGATTGAGGTCAGGAGTTGGAGACCAGCCTGGGCAACATAAACCTGGCTCTACAAAAAATGTTTGAAAAATAATCAGCTGGGTGTGAGGACATGTGACTATAGTAATAACTACTTGGAATGCTGAGACAGGAGATTACTTGAATCCTAGAGTTTGAGGTTGCAGTGAGCTATGATGATGCCACTGCACTCTAGCTTAGGCAATAGAGTAAGACCCTGCTCCCCCCCCTAAAAATAAGATATCTTTTTTTTTTTTTTGAGACAGTTTTACTTTTGTCACCCTGAGTGCCTTGGCGTCATAACTCCCAGTAACCTCCTACTCTTGGGCTCAAGCAGTTCTCTTGTTTGGCCTCCCAAATAGCTGGGACTACAGGCATCTGCCATAATGCCGGGCTATTTTTAGAGACGAGGTCTTGCTCTTGCTCAGGCTGGTCTTGAACTGGTGAACTTAGGTGATCCACTTGCCTCGGCCTCCCAGAGTACTAGGACTACAGGTATGAGCCACCGCGCCTGGCCTATAACAATATCTTTTTGAATGATGCTATTTCTCTTTTTTTTTTTTTTTGAGACAGAGCCTCAAGCCATCCCCCTGGGTAGAGTGCCGTGGCATTACAGCTCACAGCAACCTCCAACTCCTGGGCTCAAGCGAGTCTCCTGCCTCCGCCTCCCAAGTAGCTGGGACCACAGGCGC
>CAUYTI010096925.1:0-10000 GCA_963575145.1 Galago senegalensis | reverse complement strand
TTGGCCACAATGTACATTGAAGAGTAATGTCGGATCACATGTATATTACACAATAACTAATGAAACCTGATAAGAATAAAAGATATCAATTGATAGTTGTGGTGATCTCAATGAGGAATATGTAAACCAATCTTGAAATACTCCATATCTGACACCTAGGCCTGTATATTGGACAATCCTCAAAAACCCTGATAAGGTCAAATTTTAAGTAGAGCTCAATGACTTATTCCTCACATGACTACTGTATTTTGATGCTCTGGGCAGCCACTTTACACAGATCTCCTGAGTTTCTGTTTTACAGACAAGTCTGAGCAACAGAAAAACAGTCTCAACCCTGGCCTCTCACCAGGTTTGTACTCAAATAGAAAGGGTAGTTAAGTGTTGTATCCCTTAGTATAATTTCAGCTCCTCCTCAGAAGCTGAGGCAGGAGGATAACTTCCATCAAAGAGTTGGATATCATTTTGAGCAAGGCTGAGGTCTTGAACAATCTAGCCTGGGGAAGAGAATGAGAGTCATTCTCATGAAAAATAATGAAAGAAAGATATTGAAATAGAAGGAAAGAAATAAGGAAGGAAGGAGGGTAAGAAAGAAAGAGAGAGAGAAAGAAAGAGAGAGAGAGAGAGAGAGAAAGAAAGAAAGAAAGAAAGAAAGAAAGAAAGAAAGAAAGAAAGAAAGAAAGAAAGAAAGAAAGAAAGAAATTTTGCTATGTACAGTTTCCAAGAGTAAAAGTTTGAGGAAAAGTCAGTAGGCAGATGCAATACAGGACTACATAATGAAGGAGATATTTTGGTTCCCAGAGTGAGGAGGAACAATGAGTTAGGACAAGTTCATTTGCAGTTGGTTCCTTAGGACACTGCCAGTTGATCTCATGAGTAGGATTTACCTAGATATTTCTGATCTCTGGTCTTCGACTGACTGGGGAAAGAAAATATTGGCTCAGATTGAAACATGCAACAGAAAGAGTAGAGTGTATATTCTAGATATCTTAGTGCACATAAAAAAAAAAAAAAAGATGACGTGAGTCAAGAATTCATTGTGTGGCCAGTTTAGAGAGATTATAAGAATCTAAGATAATAAAGGATCAGAGTTGTGTAACATCTGAACTCTTGACTAATAGGGTTGTAGAAAAAAAAATCCATATGAGAGAATAATTTCTTCAGTTGACATGTAATCTAGGGTAAAATTTTTTAACACTTGATCCGTGGTCAAAAAAAATAATAATAGCCAGTTATAGCATTTACCTCTAGTGCAAGCTACTCGGGAGGCTGAGTGAAAATCAACTAAGACCAGGAGTTGGAGATTGCTGTGATCTGTAGATGACAAAGAAATTTAATAAGTGTGACAAATAAAGGAAGTCTTTGTCTCTATAAAAAATAAAATGTACAAAAAGAGGAGTAACTCCAATAAAAATGTTTTTCTCCAGTTATTTCTTGAGATAGATTCTTGTTTATTTGCCTTTGGTTGAATAACTTTCTATCATAGCTCACAGCAAAATTCAAGTGTTCTCATCAAGAGAACCTGTCCAATCTGCAAGAAAAATAGCCGGACATTGAGGTGGACTTCTCTATTTCAAGCTACTGGGGAGTCTCAAGCAAAAGAATCACCTAATACCAGAAAATGGAGGATTATGTGAGTTGTGATGAAATAGCACTCTACCCAGAGTGACAAAGTAAAACTATATCTCAAAAAATAAAAGAACAAAGAGTATCAAACTTCAGTGACTCTATCCAGTTTTACCATCTGGAATGTGACTTGAGTCTTATGAATGTACCAAATCTCAACTGTTGTTTAAGTCTAGTGACTGGGATTTCAGCCATTAATGTAATCAATAAGGTAAAAATGGGAGATCAATTCTCTGTTTGTGGATGGAGAGCTATAAAATGTCCTCAATCAAACACATGCAGGATACCATTTGAAGAGGGCAGATAATTCCAGCCAGGATTATTGATCAGAAGCCTGGATCCCAGGATATTCCAGAATAAAGTCACTACATGGTCACCATGGATGACACCACAATGAATGTTGCCCTGGGTTATCATTTTTAAGATTGTTCTCAATCCTGCTAATCATGCATAGTTGCTGTCCAATCTGTTGTTGTGTTCAAACTGTTACTAAGAATGGGGTTACAACTAAGTTGGTGGATGAATGGCAGCTCCTGTGTAACTGCACACAGTTAGAGTGGGGAGAGGAGACTCCAGGAAACCCTGGCCATTGGATGTTGCCCATAGGCTATTCTTTCTTAACACAGGAAATCAGTGAGAGACTTCGGGACCCCATGAGGTGGATGGAAGCAGTGGAAAACTGGCAAGTAGTTGGTTCCTATTGTTTGGTCAGAGGCTGCCTGTAGCAGAACCTATAGCAACAGTGATACTACCAGCAGGAAGAGCCTTACTTGGGGACTGTTTTGGTTTTCCTGGACTAGAAAACTGCATTGATAGGCCTTGGGAGACCCTGGGCTTGTGTGCAGATGGTAGGGGGCACTGTATGGGGCCCCTAACTGAGCCACTGAGCCTGTATAGGGTTAATGCTGTTAAGCTTTGGGCTGCCCTCACAGCAATTGTGTTGGAGCTGCTAATGCCAGTTACAATTGGAGACCTTGGCTGAGTAATCTAGTGACTGAGCTACATAGGGGTGGAAACTGAGATTCTGGGAAAGTGAGAAGATCTAAGTGTTTGGCAGATTAACAGTCTTGGCCCTCAGGGGCATTGAGGGAAACTGGATTTGGTAAGAACCACACGAGGAGAGATCCCAGGGATTAATGCTTTCCTTGGAAAACTGCTGCTTGGCCAAAGTTCATGGTCTGGAGTGACTTTTATGTGAGGTGAGGAGACATTTGGGCTCCTAAACCTGCAGGGCTATAAAATCAGATGAGGCCTCTAGTCTCCTGCTTGTACAGCTGTATCTACATTGAATAATTTCTCATTCCCAGAAGATCATCTGTTACCCAGACAATATTTACCAAGATATATAATTTGTTTGGTATTTTGGTTTTGGGGTTTTTGCTTTTTTATTTATAATATTTTTTGAATATCAACTTTTTTGAAATTTTTCTTTTTTTTTTCATAATTCTAGTTTAAGTACAATCTTCCATTTTTGCCTTCTTTAAGAATTAGAATTTCACAGGTGTGATCCCACCCATCTCCCTCCCTCCACACATCCTCCCTTTCCCTCTCCCTCCCGTTCCCCTTTCCCTGTATTATTGGGCTAAAATTGAGTTATATTTTTCCTATGATAGGTATAAATTAGTTTTATAATAGGGTTGAGTACATTGTATACTTTTTCTTCGATTGTTTGACATGAAGGATATGTTAACAAGTTATATGTAAGTATTCCAAATTGTATATAGAAACAACCCACTGTACCCCATGATAGTATTAATGTACACAAATATGACTTAATAAAAAAATTGAGAAAAAAATTATAATTTCTTTTTTTGCCAGTGTTTCTGCCCCTATTGTTTTTTTACCCCCAATTTTATTCTATTAGAGTTTTTCCTTGTTTTTTTTAATGGTTTTATTATAGTTTTTTTTTTTTTCTTTTCTATCTATCTGTTGGAAGTGGGGTACTGTGTCTGAGATGGCTAGCAAAAAGCTATTGACTTCATGGAAAAACCCAAGCTAGAACACCTAGAGGTTGTGAGTCTTTAAGGGTGGTTCATAGAACCTTATATACACTTATATTACTCCTGTTTCTTTCTTTTAGTGCCTTTCTTCTTTTTGTCAATACTTTCTTTTACACTCCCCCTCTTATCTCTCTCTCTTTTTAAAAATCTATTTTCACTTTTTGTTCTTCAATCTTCTCATCCTTCTGGGCTTGCACCAAAAAAACTCATGAAAACTTTTGGCCAATGGTATAGTAAGTTAGAGAAAGCAGAAATGAAAAGAAAATTAGGGTAAGGAAATAGATATAAGAAAGTACTCATGAAGAAGAATCAGCTGAAAATCCTGGCAACATGAAATAACAGTCCAGAGTAAACCCTTCTAGGGATTGCAAGGTAACTAAAGCAGAGGATTCCTCCTATAAACAAATTTTAGAATGATAAAAGGGGAATTCAGAATACAATGAAGGAAATTGCTAAGAAAGTGGAAAACAAATAAAAACCAATGCAGGAAAGTGCTAAGAAAGTGAATAATAACCAAAAAGAATTTCAAAAACAGAATCAAGCAAGAGATGAATGATATGAACAATACAGAAAGGATATAGCAGACTAAAGGAACTGAAGAAGTCAATTTGATAACTCAAAAATATAATAGAAAGTATTAACAATAGATTAGACCATGTTGAAGTAAGAATCTCAGCGGTATATGATTAAATCTCTTGAGATAACCCAGATATTTAAATTGCCTGAAAAGAAGGGAGAGCAAGCAGAACTTTCACTGATAGAATTGTGAGACTCTAGGAAGCATTCATTCATATTAGTTATAGGTATCCCAGAAGGGGAAGAAGAATGTCCCAGAGAAATGGAAACCATTCTAGAGAATATTATAAATGCAAATTTCCCAAATATCACTCAAGATTCTGTCATACTACTTTCAGAAGGATATGAGTTTCCTGGTCACCTCAACTCAAATAGATGTTCTCCAAGGCATATTGTGATGGATTGAGCCTAATTCAAGACAAAATAAAATATTTTGCAGCATGCCAGGAGTATATGTCAATTGACCTACAGGGCCAAGCCTATCAGAGTGTCAAGAGACTTCTCTAATAAAAATTTTTATTCTACAAGACAATGGTCATCTATCTTTTTTTTTATTAAATGATAGCTGTGTACATTAATGCAAACATGGGGTACAGTGTAGTGTTTTCACATACATTTTGACATACTTTCATCAAGCTGGTTCACACAAATTTCATGTCTTTGCATAGTCATTGTGTCAAAACATTTACATTCTAGTTCTAGAAAAGTTCACTTGTACCCTTGTTAGACAGAAATATATACCACAGGATTTTTTGACGTTAGAAGCTCATGTCCCCTTAATCAAATCCTATGTGCTTGGGCCACCTTTCTGAGCTTTGTTATTCTCTGTGCCAACTGCAGACCAGACTCAGGATGTCATCTACAAGGAAGAAGGGAAGGAAGGAGACAGGAAGGAAGAGGGAAGAAGCAAAGCCAACTGGAAGAGTGTGGCCAAGAGCTTGGATCTTCCTGAAGATGTGCTGGGCGTATGGAAAGCAGGATGACGTCACACTGCAGAACTGCCCAGACACCCTCCTTGGACCTCTGTGCTCTTTCTCCCCATTCCTTGAGTACAGAGACGACATCCCTGTCATTCTCTATGCTGCATCGTTCTGTTGGCAAATTGGCTATGTTGGGAGCCACATTCCCCAGACCCCTTCCCTTATGGGCTCCTTCACAAGTGAAGTGACGCAAGGCCAGCAGGGCCAAGTGAAGAGCGGCGTCTCCACTCTGAAGGTGACCATTGTTAGAAGCTGTGAGTGGCCGTCAGCTTCCCATCTGCCCTTCCTCTTGCCTGCACCGTTTCAAGTTCTCCCCTGCTTCTAATGACTGGCAGTGCTGCTAGACCCACCTCTAGTCACATCGCTGTGAATTCACATGTATAGTAGCCATGGAGGGCCAATATAGCCATAGACGTCTAGATCCGCCCTTTTGGGGCAATAGGCTGAGCTTCCAGATATCCCTGCAGGGTCCTCCCTCATTCACCCGAACAACTGATTGTGAGTGAATTCTCTTGTCCCTCACTGTCCCTTAATGGACTTTTATCTCTCCTGCTTCTCCCACAAATGTCTGTCTTTGGATTCCTATAAAGTACCAGGCTGGACAGTTAAGTTTGCAAACTCAACCTAGAAAAAGTGCTGCATACCTCATTGTTGAAAATCATTGCCGTCACCTTCTAAGTACTCCCCTTAGGGAGCTACGCACCAACACCAGCACCTAGTCCACCCTTCCAAGCAATGTTTCTAGGATGGGTTCATGAACTCAATTGTCAGCCCTCATCTGACCATGGCTCTGATGACTATTCCAGAAAAACGGTTCCAAAATTGCTTTAAAGGGTGGACTAGACACTGACATCGGTGCATAGCTTCCCAAGGGGAGTGTTTCGAACCCGACTGTAGTGATATTCAGCAATGAGTAGGTGGCATGGTTTCTAGGATAAGTCCCCAGACTTAATTGACAGCCCTTGTAGCTCTAATTCCACAACACACCACCACGTGGCTCTGCTTCCTAGGCTGGCCCCTCGCAGACACACCAGTTGCCCAGTTTCTGGCACCTTAGCCTCAAAAGACAGCAGAATGGAAATGCCAGTAAAGAATTAGATCCTGCAAGAACTAATAGCTTGGAGAAGGAGTGTATTCTGAGTCCCGAGGGCAATAGGGAGCCACTGAAGGCCTTGAGCAAGCACTGGGGCATGACTATATTTTTCAAAAACCTGGCTGTGAACAGAATGGGTTAGTGCAGGGAAGGGTCAAAGAGATCACTACAAGGACTGTCACACATGTCCCCAAGTATTCATTTTCATCAATATAGACGGAGCAATTGTTGAATGAAAGTTAAACTTTAATCATCATATGAAAGGTAATAAATCACTTGTTGCACAAATATTTACTGTTTCTGGATCACAGCTCCTCAATGAAATGTGGCAGTTGCCTCTTTTCCCATCCAGGATCCAGCATAAAAAGCAGAAATAAAGAACTCCTCAAATGGGACGGCATCGATCGGTTCAACCAAATGAACCAGAAAAGACAGACGAGAACAGATGCAATCAACAAAAGCAGTGTGGCAGTCCCAGGTTCCAGGTTCGTAGAGACTTGTTCATCTATGACAGGAAAGTGTTCAGAGTGGGGGTGGGGGGAGAAAGTCGGTCTCCGTTTCCGTCTGCCTGCGCCATCTCAGCTCTGCTCCAGCATTCTCGCTCCGTCAGTTCAAGGAACAGGGCTGTGTGCACACCGACGTCAGAGCCGATTTCTGAGGCTCTAACTCAATACAACAGTATCCCTCTGAAAATTAAGTCCCCAAAGGAGCACCTCTGTTTTTCCTTATCTGCTAGGAAATGACAAAATTGAGGGCTGGGGAAGAGAAGGCTGGGTTTTGATTGCATATTCTGCTTTTAAAGAAATAAATAAATAACAGCTGCCTTGAGCTTCATTCTTCCGAATGTCTGCTTGGAGATTTGTACTCAATAACTCTATTTGATTGAGAAGGGTCCTCCCCAAACCTGTAGGGGCATATGGTTCTCAGCTAGCAGCATTGCACTGAGGGAAGGGAGGAATTACCCAACAACCCAGAGAAAAATCATTTCCATTTCTTCTAAAATTAAGGGAACTATCTTCATTCCTACCTCATAAAAAGGAAGTGAAATGTAATGGTCACATTGAACTGCAGTGGCCAGGAGTGTCCTTTTGTTCCCCCAAGTGGATGCTCTCAGATTGCAACTTTGAGAAGTTCATGTGGGTAGTAGGGTTCTGAGAGCACAGTGAAACGTGATGACACTTCTAATGTTCATTCTACTGTATTTGTGGATGAGGAATCTTGTCTTGTTTGGCTTTTCCCTCTCTCTCTCTCTCTCTCTCTCACACACACACATACACCCCTATACTTCATCCTTTTTAAATACTTTAGAATAAACCTGGATAACAATTCCCAAGCAGCAGCCTACGCCCTATACTTTGTCATGTTGCCTTCCCTCCCATAAATTTCCAGTGCCCTCCTCACCACTGTGACATTGTGAGTCCCTTCCCACCTTCTTCAAAAAACACTCCCACCTCCATTTTGCTTCTTGGGTTCTATTTTGTATTCAGTGTGCCAGGTGCCACACACACTGGGGACACCAGAATGGGCAAGAACTCTTATTCTAACAGGAAACAGAGATAACAAGGGACAAAACAAACCAGATACTGTTAGCTTTGTAAATGTGCCGTGAAGGAACCAAACAGGGATTTTTAAAGAGTGTCAGAGAAAGAAAGCCTTGCCGGTGCTAGGTGGTAAGAGAAGGTCTCTCTGAGGAGAAATTGAGATCAGGTAGATGCCAAAAGGAGGAGAAGTCAGCACAAGAGCAGTCTGGGAAAAGAAAATAGCAAGTGCAAAGGCCCCGGGGCAGGCATAAGCTCTGACACTGCCGCATTCACCCAGCTGAGGGGATGGGTGGGAGTGTAACTGATAGATAATATTAGAGATGTGGGTAGAAACCAGGTCACACAGGGTCTTATAGAACCTGTTCAGAGCAACTAGAATGGCTTTTCCCCATGTGTGAGAATGTCTACATTTTATGGAATATTTATCATCTGTTTGCCTGACGTCTCCAAATACTTAGACTCTTTTCATATATCAAGATAAACAGAACATTTCTATAGATAGACTACTATAAGCACTTTAAGTACTGGAAATTCATATTGGGCCTTGTATACTCTAAATTTTAGAACTAGAACAGTCTCTGAAGACGATCTATTTTAGTATCTTTTAATATTTAATGTTTTCTGATTAAAATGTTTAATTATGAAAGTGATAAAGGGTGAATCCACTGAGAATAGTTTGAGTAGGAAGAATGAAGACTCAACTAATTGACTTAAACCATAAATGCTATTTATTGACCTTTGTTTTACTGAAAAGTAAACAGTCTGTCAACCTCAGTCAGGGCCAGATCCAGCTTCTTGATACTAAGACTCTGCTGTTTCCATTGCACTATTCCACCAGCCAGAGTATGAGCTTCCTCTCAAGGCTGACTCTCTTTATGCTTACAAGATGGCTGCCCACACTTCCCATGATTATTATCCTCCTTTCCTTACCAACGCCTGGTGAAAGAGAGCCACAATCTTTATTTTGATTTTCCTGGCTAACATACTAAGATTAAATTTGGATCCACTTCCCCTTAGGTCACATGAACACCCCCTAGCCGATCCCTGTGGCTGGGGGAACACAGGCCCTCATTGGCTCAGCCTATGCTACAGACCCTATTCCTGGAGCTCAGAGGTGGAGTCATCTTTTTCAGAAACACATGAGTTGTAATGAAGATGATTCTCATAAGCAAAATAGTTATATTACCAAAGTTGGGAATGGTTGATGGATGTCTGAAATAAGACCCTCCCGTTAACTTATCCAAAATGAACATTCAGATAGATAAATCTTGAAAGAGTCACAGTTTCCTAAACTAATTCAAAGGAATCAAGAAGTGCTACAAGTAGCCACCAAACTATCCCTAAATCTCAGTGAGGTAATATAACACTTTGTCAAAGAAGTCCAAAGGAGTGTGGGTTGGCAGACACTGTGCTCCACACCATCATTCAGGGACCCACGCCCTTCCCATCTGACAGCTACGCCATTTTCAAGGGCCTCAGAGATCTTTATTAAATTTTCTACATGCAAAGAGCAGGTGAAGAAAAAGAGCCCATGCACAAAAGGCATCACACCATCCTTTACTCTTTGCCCAGAGGTAACACGTGACACTTTGGGTCTCGTTCATTGGCTGTAACTGGTCACATTATGTCACTTACATACAGGAGAGCTCGGAAATGTAGTCTAGTGGGTGCCCAGCAGAGACGGGCGCATGGATGTAGGTGAGTATCAGCACCCTACCAATAGTATGTCATGGATTAGGGATTCTGAAATCTCGGCATGGCTTTTGCATGTTTATTACGGAAAATTCAGAGATCCCAGAAACATCTTCATTTGGAATTTTTATAAGTAATCCACAAGAGTAAGTGCAGCCTGAGATGTAGTAGACAATTGTTCAGAAATGTTGATTGGCTGTCCCCTCCTCACTAAAAGGATGGAGTCTATTCCCCCACTGCTTGACGCTAAACTAGCCAGATGACTTGCTTTGGCCAAAAGGTGAGGCAGGGGTCACTATTGCCACTTCTGAGCCTAGTCCCCAAGAGGCCTTGCTGTTTTGACTTGCCCTTGTGTACTTCTGCTGTTGCAACTAGAAGACCATGCCAGACTAGCATGTTGGCACCAGAAGAAGGATGAGAGATAGATGGAATGGAGCCACCCCAGCCAGTCCTCCCTAGATTTCTCAGCCTTCATTTTTTTTTTTTTTTTTGAGA
>CAUYTI010096924.1:0-11280 GCA_963575145.1 Galago senegalensis | reverse complement strand
CCGCCTCCCAAGTAGCTGGGACCACAGGCCCCCGCCACAACGCCCGGCTATTTTTTGGTTGCAGCCATCATTGTTGTTTGGCGGGTCCGGGCTGGGGATTCGAACCTGCCACCTTAGGTGTACGTGGCTGGCGCCTTAGCCGGTTGAGCTATAGGCGCCGAGCCACCCCCCCCCCCTTTTTTTTTTTTTGAGACAGAGTTTCATTTTGTTGCTCTTGGTAGAGTACTATGGCTTCACAGCTTCACAGCTTCACAGCTCACAGCAACCTCAAACTCCTGGGCTCAAGCAGATCTCTGCCTCAGCCTCCCAAGTAGCTTGGACTACAGTTATCCACCACAACACCTAGCTATTTTTAGAAGCCAGGTCTTGCTTTGGCTCAGGCTGGTCTTGAACTCATGCGCACAGGCAATCCATGTGCTTTGGCCTTCCAGAGTGCTAGGATTACAGGTGCGAGCCACCAAGCCTGGCCAGCCTCCTTTTTCTTTATCTTTTCCAAACTGCTCTTTTAATTCCTTGCTATTTCCATTAATAACAGTTTATTGTTCTTCTCGTTGTTACTTTGTGAAATCTTAGGGGAGTTCTAGTACTTTTTTGGGCTGCTCCTCACATATATTTAGGATTTCTATTTATATTGATGATATAACAGTGGGTGAAATGGTTGCCTCTTGGTGTCTGAGCTAGGGACTTGTTTTTTGGGTGTGTATTCCTTTGAAACTTTGTTGCATTGATTACTGCTTTGAAGTAGAATCTCAACTTTTTAGCACTCTGCTTCATGTTTGCTGTGTTGTTTCCTTTTGAGGGAATTTAGTCTGGAAACAAATTTGCTTATGTGTTTACTTGCTTTTTTTGGCTTTGTACATTATGACAGCTGACATGCTACTGTGAAAGATGAGAGGATCCCAGACCTGATTTTTGAAGCCTTCAACTCGAAGGCTTTCAGTAAGCAATTCAACAAATTGTCTGCAAGATTACCTGTTTGCATATGGAGGCTGGTACTTTGAGAAGCTGTTCCCTGAGTTTTGAATAGAGTTTCTGTGGAGAAGGATGAACGGCTAAAAAATCTAAAGGACAAAAATGGTTTTGATTACATTTGTTCTCTTTCCACTATTATGTGGAGCATAAAATTAACCAGCAAGTGCAGTGACCCTTGTCCTGACATTCTTTCTTCTGAAACACAAAGGAGTTGTTAATGCAGACTCTTGTTTGCGCTCATTCCTTACAAAATGCAGGAGAAAATTAGAATTTTACTTAGGCACAACCAATGGGGAAAGAAATTCTAGTTGCAGTCTTCGGAAAGGGCATTTTTGAGACTAAAAGGAGAAAAAAAAAACAGGTTAAAAACAGGAATTCTTGAATTGTTCCTTGCATATTCTACAATTCAGTAATACAATAATATGTTTTCAGTATTCTGTCTGTGATTTGATGGCTATTTTTCTGAGGTCTTGATGCCACTGAATATGTTTACTGAGAATCATCTGTGTTAGGCACTCATTGGTAGGATCTCTAATCATCTGAGCAACCTGAAAAATATTTCCTTCATCAGTAAAAGGAGAATGAGGTCCAGGACAGTTTGTAATATTTCACACTGGAACTTCAGAGTTGTCTAGTCCAGTGCTTCACATTTGAACTGGGTCCTCTGCTATTTTATCTTGTTCCCCAATCTCTCCTAAATCCTCTCGAGGTGACAGACCTGAGAGGCCCAACTGGAATCTACTACTCCTTACAACTGTTCCTTTTTAAGGAATTTAGGTGTCAGTGCAGTTAAATGCTGGACCAAATGTGTCTTTTGTCATCATCATCTTTGATTAGAAAATGACAAATTAGGGCCTGAAGTGTGTGGGAAACTGCTTTGGTCCTAGTGGTAAATCCTGTCCATGAGATAGATTTATAGTGTTACTTAAGGGTAGATTAAAATTTTGCTGAGAGACCTAGAAATTTGATTTGGCAAGCTGAGATTTCTTTTAGTGAGGGCAGAGTTCAGTTATTCTTCTGTTATTACTGGGTTCTGGATTAAATTGGAAAGTCAAACTTTTATTGTCAAGAAGAAGAGCAAATGTTTTGTGCTTCGGAGATTTTTATTGTATTCCTTTGAGAAATTCAACTCTCCAGTTGTGCCCTTTTACATTCAAAAGCAAAAACGTGGTTAAGTACTATCTGAAACTTCTTAGTTTCTTGTCTGAGTAACAGCAGTTGAAAAGGAAGAGGGAACATTTTAGTGAGTAAAGTTAGTTACCAGACAGATCCAAGAAAGATGAGGATCTAGTGGAATTATACTTTTTAAACCTGGTCACTGATGCTTTGTTTGCTCTCATGTAAAACTATGTTTTGCTTGAAGGATACTTGGCATTTCTTTGGTTGAAGCTTTAATAAAGTTCTCATATTGGTTTAGGGCCAGGGCTTACATTTCTGTGAAGAATAGAATGATTTGTACAGTCACAATAATGGCATTACCAAACAGTGTTAAAATTAATGGAGATTAGGAGATTTTATTTCCCTTCTGGTAATTGGGGAATGGTTTTTATGTCTCTCTAAATATCTTGGAATTGGTTAAGGTTGTAGTTGGGAGAGGTTTTAGCTAATAGAATCTCTTGTGTATAAAGGAAGTGTATTTTGCTTCCAGCGTTACATAGCTGAGATCCACAGCTGGGTTTGTGCTCCAGCTTGAGTAACTTTGTATGGTAGTTAGTGCACATACAGGCAGAAGCGTTAATAGTTGTACATGCTAATAGGTACTTTTAAAAAAATAAGAGTCCGCTTAGCAGTTAGCTTATTGAGCCAAAATTAGTTTCTCTCCCTCTTCCTTAAAAATCTTGCCATGGGTTGAGTGAATAAATGCAGATATTTAAACTGAGCCCTTATTGAGTGGTTTGATCTCAAGCCCTTCCACCCCCTGCCTTTCTGTGGCTTTTATCAAATATACAGTAGTGCTCTGACTACAGCTATGTAGTCAGAACACTGATTAAAGACCTTCAGGGCACATGAGCATCTTCAATACTCTTGTCTAAAAGAAAGTGTTGACTGCTGTACGTTCATCCTTTATGAATTCTTTAAAAAGCATCTATTATTTTTAATTTGCAGCAGCTCTTGCCAGGTAAAAAGTTTTGGGAAACAGATGAATCCAGCAAAGATGGACCAAAAGGAATATTCCTGGGTGATCAATGGCGAGACAGTGCCTGGGGAACATCAGGTAATCTAGATTTAGCATCTGTACTGTGATTTATGCCTGTCTTAGAGCTCCTTTCCTCAGCAGTTGGCAAGTCATGAATTTAACATCAGTGACATAAGCATGTCAAGCAATGTCCTGTCCTTTAGTATAATTGCTGTTAAGGAGCTTATACGATATAATTTATTAAAACATAATTAACACAAAATTAAATCTTTTTTTTTTTTTTGAAGTGCTAGCCACAGGGCAATGGTCTTATTTGAAATGACCATAATTTGAGCTTAACTTTCTGTTTTGTACTGCTGTCAGCATACCTGGAGTTAGAAAACCCACACCTGCCATTTAAAGTTTATGTTCTTTTCCACCCCCGCCCCTGTGTACCGTGTATGGGATGATCTATTTTTAAATGCACATTGGGACCAAATCAAGTTACTGGGCATGGACACTCTTTTGACAGACTACCCCTGAAGAAGGATGGGGGCAACTTCTAGAGATAGACACACTGACAGCAGAAAGAAGTGACCGATGATAGGAAGGAGACAGACAGAAAACCCCAAAAGCTGATGTGCTGTGTCACAGTACATTGTAAGAACAGAACTTCATGATGACATTGAGTCATCAGAAAAGACCAAATTATGTTGTTTTTAAAAAGGACAGTAAAAGTATATTTTGTTTTAGTAATATTATCAATAACGTATATTAAATAGAAGTCCTGCTACTTGAAAGGGATATACATTATTTTATCCACTTAGGTAGATAAACCAGTTATGAGAATGCTGTATTTCTCTTTTTTTCTGGATATAAATGAGGGTGTGTTCTGTTTCCTTAGCTTATGTTGAATGTCATACTCAGGGAAAGACACTATAGGAGGTTTTGGCTCAATGGATCACAGCAGGTTTCCTGATTCCCAGTCATTGGTTTATCCATGAGACATCACTCATAATTTGTTTGAGCCTTTGGCTGCACTGTATCATGCTTGTGTATCTTTTTTGTAGATCATTCAGTTTCCCAGCCAATCATGGTGCAGAGAAGACCTGGTCAGAGTTTCCATGTGAACAGTGAGGTCAATTCTGTACTGTCCCCACGATCGGAGAGTGGGGGACTAGGCGTTAGCATGGTGGAGTATGTGTTGAGCTCATCCCCGGGCGATTCCTGTCTAAGAAAAGGAGGATTTGTAAGTTGGCTTGAGGAACTTGTTCCTATCTCTCTCTGTCTCTCTCTTTTGTTTCTCCTAAAGCAAAACATGCCTATTTAGTTTCTTTAGATATTCACAGCACTAATTGCAGGGTATTTTAAAACACTATAAATAGAGCTCAGCAAACATAGTAGGAACATAAACTAAACTTTTTAAAAATAGAGAAATAATGGGTTTTTTTGGAGGCATATTGATAATAACGTGAGGTAAGAACTGAATTTAGATCAAAGTTGATTGATCTATTAGAAAACACTACTTTTAGTTTAAAAGAAAAAAGAGAAGACTTTTTTTAAAGCTGAATTTGGGTTGTCAGTAGAAATTTCAGATGTGAGTGCAGTGATTTACCTTTACCCAAGAAACTTAAAAATGAATCTAATCTATAAGATCATTTTTTGTTTGCTAGCTAGACTTCGTAGAATTGGTCATCTTTGGCCTTCCTCGAATAGCTTTACTTCTCATACCTGTTAGGAACCTAGACATTCTGTTAATTCTTTACTTGTTTTTTTATTTTTATTTTTTGAGTTCATCATCATTGACTTCTCTGATACTAAATTGCAGTGAAAGCAACCTCTTTGTCTACTCCTCTCCCTTTTAAGTATTAAGCAGCCTTCTTCAAGCATCTTTGATACACTTTCTCAAAACTGTTTCTTTATATCATCTACTTTCTAGATCTGAAAGTTTTAAAGATACATTTCCATTTGAGTCTACCCCATTTGTATTCTGTGACTGGCTTCATACTTCAAGTCACAGCTTGGAAGGCCATGAGGGGCACCTTGAATCTGTCTTCTCTTCTTTTCTCTTGACTCAAACTTGTTTTGTGCCTTTTTAAAGACCTCTCTCTCTGAAGTCCTTTTTGCTAATACCACCTGTTAGCAGTGATTCTTCCAAATCATGTTAATAATTTTGCCTCCATAACTATTATTTAATACTTATAATAATACCTTTATAACATTTGTTGGTCAATATTTTTATTGTCATACATCTGTTGCCAAGTATCAGAGTCTTCTTACTGTTTTCCCTATTCTACTCTCAACTTCTTTTACAGTAGCAGCAATTCATTTTTGGTGTAGCTTACTCAAGTTTCAAGTACAGTTCTTGTGTACTAGCCATTAAAGCTGACTTGATTGGTTCTTTTGACCCTACAGAGACTTAGGTTAGGTTTAGTAGTCTATGAAACAGCTAAGAAATGGCTTCTTTTATTTGAACCTTCCCAAGGGGCTGCTTGGGAAGAATAAGATCTATCCTTTGGATGTGAAGGATGGGATCAGGCCATATTATCATTTGTCTGTTGTCTCATTGGAAGAACAGAGTTACTTTTCTTTTTTCACCCCATCTTTAGCTCTTTTTGTGTCCTTGCACTTTTCCTCATTTTATGAGGACAGGTTGCTCAGCGGAAGTGTTACCTTCTGAACACTGCCTGTAACTTTTCATTTATTGGAGGAAAAGAATTAGTTGTGTGCTTTAAGTAAGTTGCTAGTGTGGTGAACTGGAACCTGTGACTGTGGCTGTTATTTCTGTTGTGTATGACCTAGTTCTAATTCTTGGGCATTGGCCAGGGAGGTGTGTGTCTGGTTACTGTGAAGTTTGTGGGAGGCAGAAAAGCAATGGGAATTAGATAAAATGATAGACTGAATTATTATTTTTGCCTGTTGTTTTCCTTTTTTTAAACAGTCATTTCAATACACAGTTATTTTTATGACAAAAGCTGTTTCTTTTGGTGGTTCCCATCTTTAATTGTTTTTGGACTGGTGGACTTTTTTTTTTTTTTGAATAGCTCTTATAAAAATATTGTGACCACAGTGGAAGTTAAGACCTCAGGGTAGATAGATGAGATCAGAAAATTGGACTCTCTTTAACAGTCATATAATATACTGAGCTTCTCAGATATGTGTAAAGATAAATGAATATTTTTCAAACCTGTGTTCCAGCTTTTCAGGAGTATTGTGGTTAATGAGATGTTATCCTATATTTTGACTTAAGTTGCATCTCTAGCATGTTACAGGAGGACTGAACCAGGGACATCAAGCCATGTGTTGGCATGTATAGGCTTCTGGTGGACAGAGGGCTGAGGATCAGTGAACTGCTTGTCAGCTTTGTGGTTATACTCTTATTAATCTTATTCCTAACCTTCCTTTGCTCTTTGCTCTGCCTGTTGGTTAGGATGACACCTGACCAAAGCTCTGTTCATGGAAACCTGAATCACTTTGTGGTTGTCATGATATACATGCATCTTCTTGAAAAAGGTGAGCCTTTCCTTTTCTTCTTTCTTTTTAAATCTAGTCTGTTATTCAGAGTATTGAGTTCAGAGAACAAGGAAGATAATCTGCTTCTTGTAGATAATTATTCTAAAAGAGTAGTACTTTACTTTTTGGGAGTCTGCACTGTTACTTCCAGTATCCCCTGAAACCTGAAAATACCATCTCTCAAGGCATAGTGATTATAGATCTCAAAGCGAGTACTTACAGGTCATTTTCATATACTGACAACAGATAAGGAGATGGTGGTGCAGACAAAAGTAATCTCTTTCTGCAGTGGTTTTCCATTTTCAGTAAGATGTCTTGTTTGCAGCTTAAAAGAGGCTGTTAAACTCTTCGTTTAGCTTTCCTGCCTCCTTGAGTTCACTTTGTACAAACTTGGTCTAGTAGTTTGGCTTCTGTGATAAGAATACTTCAGGCTGACAGACTCTGACAACTGCAGTTTGTTCTTAGCACCTGTGGTATGTTTTTGGTAGTATTCCACATACAAATTCCAAACTTGAGGGCAGTAGTTTTCAGAATGATAGAAAAAATCAGTTAAGTTTTTTATTTTTCTTTTCTTTGTCTATCCTTTATTTAAATAGTTCATAGTGGTAACAAAATTGGATGTAACTGCTGTATTTTGGAGGCCCTTGGGTGAAATCGCCCATCTAAGGAAGCTGCTGTTGGTCTTCTGGAGCATCAGCTGATCATTTTCAGACATACTGAAATGGAGCCAGTCAGAAAAGCAGATCATGATTTCTTGCTTGCTGGTTAAAATAGAAGCTCAGGGAAATGAGAAAACCACTCTAAACTTCAAGTAAGGTGAAAACCACCCTAACCTTGCAGAAAAAAGTTTTTTTGAAAAATATCTTGAGGGAAGGTCTTTCTGTTTGTTCTGTAGAGAGTGACTGCTTTCTGACCTGTAGTATGCATACACATTCACTAGCAATTCATTTGTGCCACAAAATTTGATCACTTGCTTTTTTAGGCTTTACTGCATTTATTTTAGGTAACTAGTGCTACTTTAATTGATTTTTATTTTAGAACTTTTTACAGTGTAATGCAGGTAAAAGTTTAAGGGATTTGAGTCTCAACTAGACCTTAATTTCTCTCCTACAAAGTGGGGGTAGTCAAAATTTAACAAAGTCTTAATTTGTATGGCTATATACTATAAACGAAGATTCTTTGCAAACTTTAAAAGTCTAGCCCCTGAAAGTTAGTGGACTAGTAGCATTAGTGTCACCTGGAAGCTTATTAGAAATACAGAATCTCAGATTCCTACCCCAGACCTATTGAATCAAAACCAGCATTTGTGACAAGACTCCCCCTGGTGATTTGCATGCATGTTAAAGTTTGGTAAGCACTGCTATAAGATATAGTTTGCTTGGAAGAATACATTATCAAGAGGATATTAGAAACTTACCTATAGGCTAGAGCCCCTTCATTAGGTTTCCTTTAAGCAAGAAATCTACGTGCTCTGCTTCGTAGTGTCAACCTTTCATTATTTATTTCTTTAGTTTTAGGCAGAGTTACTCTGTCACCCTGGGTAGGATTGCAGGCATCAACTACCATGCCTGGCTTATAGTGTCAAGCTTTTAGACATTTAACTAGAAGGCTTAAAAAGTTGAGGTTTTTTTTTTGAGACAGGGTCTCACTCTGTCCCCTGGGTAGAGTGCTGTGGTGTCATAGCTCACCGCAACCTCAGACTCTTGGGTTCAAGTGATTCTTTTGCCTTAGCCTCCCAAGTAGCTGGTACTATAGGCACCTGCCACAACACCCAGTTAGTTTTTCTTTTTTTAGTAGAGATGGGGTCTCATTTTTTTGCTCAGGCTGGTTGGAAACTGCTGAGCTCAGGCATTCTATCCACCTTGGCCTCCCAGAATGCTAGGATTACAGGTGTGAGCCACCATGCCCAGCCAAAATGTATTTTATAAAACTTTCTTTTTGTGTGTGTCTTCACCACTATTATTAAAAATAAACACCATTCTCCGTGTTTAAGATATGTTTTCCCACCCCTCTCCTGGATATGGTGGTCACCACAGCAGAGGGGAGGACTCTTACTGTTTTTCTTTATACATCAGTGCTTGGTGTATACAGTGTTCTAAAATGTACCTGTTCCCACTTTAGTTTATTTTGAAGTTGGGATACATCTTTCAAATGATATTCTGTCATAGTTTATATTGTCAGTGTTTGTTAGTTAATTGATGGTATCTCAGGTTTCATGAAAAGTAGTGTTTGGTGGTGGCTTGATTCTGTATACATACCTCAGAAGAATCTGTTGGACAAAGAGTATAGTGATTAGAGCCATGCATTTCCTAGGGGGGAAGACATCTTGCTGTTTTTAAGCTGTGTGGGGAAAGTGGGAATGTGAGAGAGGTTGCTACTGTGAAAACGGAAATAGGAAAAAAGATGCGAAAATTGGATAAAGTGCTTTTAAGAATATTTTTAAAAAAGGAATTGTACTTTCATGAAATGCCTTATTTAATCCTTGAAACCACCCCTTGAGGTAGATATTCTTGTCTCTCTTAATTCATGGATGAGAGAAATGAGATTTAGAGGGAAAGTGGGGAGCCTGGTTTCATATTTTGTCCTAACTTCAATTCTTAGCTATATTGTTTACCTAGTTAACTATATATGCCATACTTTTTTTAATAAATGGGGTTCCTCATAAAGGGATTATATTTAATATGTTAAATTTAAAAGTTATTTCCCATAATAACAGTTTCAAGTGTTTACTCATATTTTTTGATAGCTGAATTTTTTTTTTTTCTTTTTACCAGCAGAGCTGTAAGTTGCTACACTTGGAGGCAATTTCATATTTCTTTTTTTGGGCATTTATGAAAAGTAAATAAGTGTGTGCAGGAGAAGCTAGTACTTTAGTTAATGTTGTTATGGATTTTGGACTGAATATGTTAAACAGGTACACAAAATACTCCTCTTTTAGAAGGAAGGGAGGAAAATTCCTAATCTCATTCAGTGTGACTTCTGTCATGTGGAGCTTTGTTTTAAGATCATTGTAGTAAGTACATTGTAATTCTTCTGATTTCATTAATAATTAATAGCTATATTTGGAAGTATTCTTCCCTTTATGTGAGTTTTTTGAGGAATCTGAGCCATAAATGCATGGATTCTGACCTCAATAATGTGTGATTCTTCTACTTGGGTTTGTTCCTCCCCCAGTTCTCTAATATCATCTCTTTGGTGCACATCTGGCACCTCTCAACACTCATCTTGATCGTACACTTGAGATTTTTCAGTACATCACTTAACCTTGTGGTTGGGCTAATAGCTTTGGGTTAACATTCATCTAAAGGAAGCCCATAGGCCGGGTACGGTGGCTCGCGCCTATAATCATAGCACTTTGGGAGGCCAAGGCAGGTGGATTGCTGTAGCTCATGAGTTCAAGACAGCCTGAGCAGAAGCGAGGCTATATTTCTACTAAAATTAGAAAGACTGAGGCAAGAGCATTGCTTGAACCTAAGAGTTGAGGTTGCTGTGAGATTTGACGCCGTGGTGCTCTCTACCCAGGGCAAAAGCTTAAGATTCTATCTCAAAAATAAATAAATAAATAAAGCCCATAATAAAAAGATGCTGTTAATCTTTTATTTTTTCATTCATCTAGCTATTAGGTCTTTTCAGTACAGTTATTTCCTAGATAATATGTGACAGAGAAGTAAAATATAAATCCTACTTTCTGATGGCTTATGTTGGACTTAAATTACATTGGTTCTCAATTGTGGGTACATATCAGAGCTATTGGAAGAGAAAGCTTTATGACATTTGCAGGAGCCAGGAGCCTCTGTAGACCAAGTAAACCAGAATCTCTAGGGCAGGGAGTGGGCCCAGACTGAAAATTTGAACAAGATTGCAATGCTCAATTCTATCCGTAGAACCACTGTATTGTGAAAATAACAGTGTTCCTGAGAGGGCCATATTGGCCAGACACTTGTATTTGAGAGTTAAACCAATTAATTGGGGACATTTTAAGACTTCAAATCTTGAATGCCATACCTAGTATTATGTAAGAAATACCATCCCAGTTCATTCATTTATTAGTAATAATTACATTGGCTGAGTGTGCTGGCTCACGCCTGTTGTCCCAGCGCTGTGGGAAGCTGAGGCGGGTGGATCACCTGTGCTCAGAGGTTTGAGACCAGCTGAAGACCAGCCTGAGAGAGAGTGAGCCAGAGTGAGACCCCGTCTCTACAACAACAAGACAGCCGGACCTTGTGATCTCAGCTACATGGGGGGGCGAGAGGAAGGGCAGGAGGAAGAAGTTAAAAAAAAAAAACAAACCTAATAATTCTATTACATTTTCATAAAATGGCCAGTACTTTATAAAACTTTTATATATGTCTGATTTTATGGATCTTCATAATTACTGTTTTAAATAAAATTGTCTCTTTTATAGATGCATGAACTAAGACTGAAATTAAATGACCTGTCTAATGTGCTGTGACCAGTATTAGCAGTTGAGATAAAATGTAGGTTCTATGTACCCTGTGTCAGTACTTTCTTAATGCTATGTAGTTGTGAATACCTTATTTTTTTTTTTTTTTTTTTTGGAGACAGAGCCTCAAGCTGTCCCCCTGGGTAGAGTGCTGTGGCATTACAGCTCACAGCAACCTCCAACTCCTGGGCTCAAGCAAGTCTCTTGCCTCCGCCTCCCAAGTAGCTGGGACCAC
>CAUYTI010096923.1:0-65487 GCA_963575145.1 Galago senegalensis | reverse complement strand
AGCGTCAGCTATGACACAATGGTTTCTTTTCCAATTAAGAGTGTCACTTTAGTGAGAGGATTTTGTGGGCCACTCAAGTCCAGCTTCCCATCTGAAAACCATGAAAATAAAAAAGGGGAGGGGGTGAGCAGAGAGAGGAAGGAGGAGGAAGGGGTGGGGAAGGGACTAGCATAGAGAGGGGAGGAGGGAGGGGGTGGGGTCTTGGTATGTGCCACACTTTTGGGGGGCAAGACACAATTGTAAGGGGGACTTTGCTTAACAAATGCAATCAGTGAAACCTGGTTTCTTGAACCCTCAATGAATCCCCAACAATAAATTTTAAAAAAAGAAAGAAAGAAAAAGAAAATGATGGGAAGAAAGTCTGATCTCAGTGGAAGACACAAAGTTTATAAACCCCAGGGAATATGTCCAAAAGCTTGAAAATAAAGTGTCTGTGCTCGCATGTACAATTATCTGATCCTTTCAGAGAAAGTCATAGTATATTCTGCTTATAGAGCATTTGAGTAAAAGTAAAAATTAAAAGTAAAAATGAGCTAAGAGCCTGCACAGGAAAAGGTTGATGCAGCAGAACTGGGTTGTTCAAACCCTGCCCATTCCCAAGAAAGGCCTGTGTTCAGAACCGGCCCTGGGAGATGGGTTCTGAGTCCTTGCAATGTTCTGCATGATAAGAGTGATTTTGGATGTCCAAGGTCTGGGGCATACGGCACCAGTGTGACTTATGGTGAATGCCTATTCTTGCTCTGGGAGGTTGAAGTCTGAGCAACTAAGGTCAGTCACGCAGGGGCTGCATGCCGACATGACTGACCCTAGCTTAAAACCCTGGATGCTCACCCAGGTTGAGTGAGTCCTGGACGGCAGCACCGCCCTCCTGCAGTCACACGTGGTGCTGGGAGAATGGAGTGTGTCTGTGGGAGAAACTGGGGCCTGGTTTCTCCTGGACTCAGCCCCATGTGCCGTCATCCCCTTTCCGATTCTGATCTGTATCCTTTCCCTGTAATAAGGAGTTAGCATGAGTATGAGAGCTGTTCTGACTCCTGTGAGTTCTTCTAGCAAATCATGAAGGCAAAGGGTCATCTTGAGGGACCCCTAACATGGGGTCAAAGAGAGGCTTTGAAAGCCTTACGACATCCCTGTACACATCAATACAAGAAGTGTAATATTTGGGTGGAACTGGAGAGCAATAGGACTATGACACCAGCTGTCCATAGTCTCTCTTTACTAATAAATGGCAGCTCCACAGGGTGGACACCAGCTAGTCAGTCACTGCAGTATCACCAGCACCTGCCATGATGCTTGGCACATCAGAGATGCTCACAGTATCTATTAAATGGATGAATCATAAATGAATAAATGAGCTAATATTTGAATGACTGACCCTGGCCTTGAATGTTATATCCTAACACCAATCACTGATAATTGTTACCCATAATCACTTCTTGATACTTCAAGCTTCCTTAATCAGATATAATTACTGCATCAAGGTGGTCAAAAGACTTAAGGAAAAAAATATCTTAAAACATTTCAAACAATTGAAATCTTCAGATAATTTCCTGAATGTATGACAGTAATATTTGGGAAATGTAGACCTTATCTGCAGGATAGACTTAGAACTAGTGTAAATTCAAAGCCCTTTATAACTTCAGAAATGCTCAGAGTTAAATGCACTGTCATTAATGTCTCCCTTGCATAGAGGAGATGGTTGACAGCTTTGTCCAAAGTCGCGGGCAAAGCAAAGCTTACAATTCTGGGTTTCTAAATGCTCTTAGAACAGAAACTCACTACCTTCAAGGAAAAGAAACTTGGCATAGAGGAAGGTGACAAGGCTTGAAGCCGGAGGCCCTGGGTGAAAGATGAGGCTCTGTTACTTACTAGCTGAGTCGCATGGGGCTTGACCTTGGCAAATGTCTTCTTCTATTAAATAGAGATAATAGGATTGGTGCCTGTGGCTCAAGTAGCTAAGGCACCAGCCACATACACCTAAGGTGGCGAGTTCGAATCCAGCCCAGACCCACCAAACTACAATCGTGGCTGCAACCAAATAATAGCCAGGCATTGTGGCAGGCGCCTGTGGTCCCAGCTACTTGGGAGGCAGAGGCAGAAGACTCGCTTGAGCCCAGGAGCTGGAGGTTGCTGTGAGCTGTGAAGCCACAGCACTCTACCCAGGGGAATAGCTTGAGGCTCTGTCTCAAAAAAATAAAAATAAAAAATAAATAGAGATAATAAAATAAATCCAAAAGAACCAGTTCTTAATCTGGGGATAATGTACTTAGGATCCCTGGACGGACTTCAGAACTCCAGGATACTGTAAGCAACTCACGTTTGTGTATATATTTTACTGATGCAAGTTTGCATAGCTTTCATGAAATCCCCAAAGTGGCCCACAAGCCCAAAATGTTGAAGAAACAGTCTCTACCCATTTGAACAGCCAGTCACTGACAGGACAAGAAATAGTTGAGTACAGGCTCTGGAATGTGACTCCTAGAGTCCGAATCTGACTCAGCCATCTGTAGGTTATACCTGAAATCCAGAACTCAGTTTTCTCATCTTTAAAATGGGAACGAAAGAGTGTAGGCCTCACAAAGTCACCATGACAGTTCAAAAAGATAATACCTGCAGAGGGCACAGCATATGGCACCATTTCCACAAACGTTAGCTGCTGTCACTGTTTCCAGTCATCCCTGATAGCAAACTTCTAGGGGTATCTGTGATCACCCTTCTCTCTCTCTCTCAGCCTTCAGCCCACATCCAATCTAGCTGACTCATAACCTGGAACACTTCTTTATTCATTTGCCTCATTTTCATCTCATCCTTCATTTCTCTGGCTAAGGCCTTATCCTCCAGCAAATCTTCATGCTTCTTCATTCTGGAACACACACACACACACACACACACCATCATCACCCTGGGTTATGGGCAGGCATTAAAATGCTTCAGTGACTTAAGACCCTTACATCTTAGGCTAACGAAGAGTTCTCACACTGTGCTCCAAGGGGAAGGGGAGGAGTCCTGTCTTTCCTTACCTAAACTGGTGCAACCCCCAGGTTTGAGGGCTGTGTACATTGGTCTTCTTTCCAGTTTGAAGGAAGGACTTGTCTTAGTTAGAGCTACTAGAGCAAATTATCATAGACCAGGTGGTTTAAAATAACATTTATTTCTCACAGATCTAGAGGCTGGAAGGCCAGATCGGGTGCCAGCAGGGTGGGATTGGGGTGAGAGCTCTCTTCTGGGTGCAGACTGCTGACTTCTCACTGTATCCTCACAAAGAGAGCAGCCTAACTGTCTGGGGCCTCTTCTAACAAGGGCACCTATCCCATTCGTGAGGGTACCAGCCTCATGACTTAATCACCTCCCAAAGGCTCCACCTCCTAATACCATCACCTTTGGGGTAAGGATTTCAACTTATGAACTTAGGAGGGCACACCATTGCAGGGCTGCACTGCTTAAAACAAAAACAAACAAACGAACAAACAAACAAAAAGAGAAAGAACCACACCCACACCCTTTTGAAAATGGAATCAGAGGTCCCAGGCACCATCGCAACATGGCCCCAGTGTATCTTTGCTTAGTTCGCCCCTCCGCATCTCACTACACTAAATGATCTGGAATAGCACTTTACAAACATTTTGATCTCAGAATCCCTTTCACGTTTAAAAAAGTAAACTACGCTTTGTTTTGGTTTCCCATAACTGCCGAAACCAATGACTCTGTGCCTTACTCAGCGTTCTGGCTGTCAGAAGTCCAAGGTGGGTCGGCAGGGCTGCATTCCTTCTAGAGGCTTGAAAGCACATAATTATTCTATGTTTCTGCTGCACGAGTATCTCTGAGACTGGGTCTGCAAAATCACTGTGTTATTCTAAAAGCTCCTTTACAGGGAGCCACAAGTACATGAGTATAATTTCCACCCTTTCACCTCCGCCAGGCATCTCAGGCCGTTTGAACTCAATCGCCAACATTGGAGTGTCTGTTCCATGTTGGGGTTGCTCTAGCTTCTTCCCCTTCTCATTTGAACAATTGGATTAACAAACTCCTACACCTCAGAAATGCTGCTAAAGTCACTTCAGTCTCTGGCAGGTGGAATCTGGAAACAGCTTCCACGGGTGCCCCATTTCCTGTCTGCCTGGCATTATGTCAGCCCCTCCCTGCCTCATCACCTTCAGTCTTCATAGCAACGATTTGCCAAAGGGCTGTCGTTATCCTCATCCCACCAGGAGTAGGGGAAGGGCAGAGAAATCACTCCACACAGGGAGGAAACGGGCTTTGCTGATTCCAGAGAATGGAAATCACCTAGTGTGACTTGGCTCACTGTCTCCACTAATGTGACCCTCCTGTTTTGCGCTCAGTACCAACATGACTTTCCCATTTCAAAAATGTTTTGCCAGGAAGATAAATATCCATATAGATACAATGTTTGTCTCAGGAGCTTTCTGAAAATCCATTTATCTGAACAAAGGATGACAAGCCTGCATCAGAATGATAGGCCCTTTCTCAGAATTCCCAGTGGGGCTCGGGAAATCAGGCTCATTTCCAACCCTCCCCTGACCGTGTCCATTCTCAGGCCCCTGATTTGAAGGACCTCACTAAACAGACCCCTTAAATGTTATAAGCATGCCTCAAAAGACTCAAAATAGACTTCCCTTTTGATCCCACCATCCCATTACTAGACATCTACCCAGAAGAAAAAAATCATTTTACCGTAAGGACATTTGCACTAGAATGTTTATAGCAGCTCAATATACAAGTGCCAAGATGTAGAAACAACCCAAGTGCCCATCAACCATGAATTGGCTCACTGTCTCCACTGACATGACCCTAAAGTTCTGCACACAGAATGGTATTAAATAAAATACCACACAGCCATTAAAAAGAGGAGATTTTACAACTTTTATATTGACCTGGATGGAGTTGAAACACATTCTTCTTAGCAAAGTATCACAAGAA
Source organism: Galago senegalensis (assembly GCA_963575145.1). Lineage (NCBI taxonomy): Eukaryota > Metazoa > Chordata > Mammalia > Primates > Galagidae > Galago > Galago senegalensis. The sequence continues at coordinate 60,549 of CAUYTI010096923.1, read as the reverse complement.
TGGAAAAGCAAGTATCCAGTGTACTCAGTACTAATATGAAATCAGTAGAGGAACTAATACACACCCAGACAAGAGAAAAATTCAGTTTAATTCAAGTTGGATCCTGTAATTCCTCTATTAGGTATATACCCAGATGATCAAAAATTACTTTACAACAAAGACATTTGCACCAGAATGTTTGTTGTAGCCCAATTTATAATTGCCAAGACATGGAAACAGCCCAAGTGCCCAGTGACCCATGAATGGATTAACAAATTGTGGTATATGTACACCATGGAGTACTATGCAGCATAAAGATGGAGTACTATGCATAAAAAGATGGAGACTTCACATCTTTTATGTTTACCTGGATGGATCTGGAACATATTCTTCTTAGTAAAGTATCTCAAGAATGGGGGGTAGGGAGTATCCAATGTGTATTACAATACTACTATGAAATTAATATATAATCACCTACACATTCATATGAATTGCAAAACATAACTATAGGCCAGAAAGTTGAAGGGAAGAGGAGAGAAAGGGGAAGGGAAGGAGGGACATGGGAGAAGGGAGGGTATTTGGGGGGACCTCACCTAATGGGCATGATGCAATGGTACATTTCAAAACTATTAAGAAATGAGTATAATTGTGATAGATATGTTACTTAGTTCAATGTAAGCATTTCACATTGTATATCAAAGCAGTACACTGAACCCCATAAAGGCATCAATGTAGGAAGTTATTATTTAATAAAAAAATAATAATAATTCAAGGTGGGAGGGGAAGAGAGAAGAGGGGAGGAGGAGAGAGGAGGAGGGAGGGGGATCCATGTGCTCCCAACTAATGGGCACAATGTCAGGGTATATGGCACCCTTTCCTGGGTGCTGGGTACAACTACAATAGCGACCTTACCTAACAAACACAAACATTGCAACCTAATCATATGAACCCTTGTATTAATCTGAAATTTTACAAACTGTTATAAACACGGCCTTTGACACAATACCTTCCCTTCTGTGATCCTACTAGGACTCTGTCAATACAGAGGGCTCCCTAACAGGATTAAGGAAGGAATTTGGATCTGCTTTATCAACAGTTTTTCTGATAGTATCCTTTAAGAGTCAGTTTCTGGGTTCTAGTTTATGTTCCCAATGGGTACCCATATCCTCTTCAGGTCTCTTAAACAAGTAATTTTCACAGGTACCTGCCTACAATAAATCAGTGAGTCACCAACAACTGCATCTCTAGGACTTCTGCCTCAAGGTCTCTCCAATTTTGGCCTAGCCCCAGGAGTGTATACCCTGGACTAATTCCAGATATTCTCTAGTGCCCTCTCTACTTGCCACAATATGCTACAACCAGTTAGAGTCTACCCAAGAAAGATCTAGAATTGCTTTGGAGGTCCCAGTTGCACTAAGAACAAGCCTTACATTTAAGGCTGAGACAAACACAAAATTCCCTGCATCAGTATGTTCTCACTGCATAACAAATACAACCAGAAAGCCTCATTGTCAGCCGTGAGGCTCATGGCTGAAATCCCAGCCTTTGGAGGCCAAGGCCGGAGGATTGCTTGAGGCCCAAAGCTCACGACCAGCTTGAGCATAAATGAGAACCCATCTATATAAAAAATTTAGAAAAAATTAGCCGGGTGGCATGTTTTTCTATTAGGGAGGCTGAGGAAGAAGGATGACTTGAGCCCAGAAGTTTGAGGTTACTATGAGGCCAGAAGGTGAGCTATGATGATGAAACTCTATCCCTGGCAAAAACAGAGCAAGACTGTATCTCAAAAAAAGAAATAAAATAAACTTTACTATAACACAATAATAGGCATTTCTTACTACCATGTTTGAGTTCAGCTGAGGTTTGGGCTGTGTTCTTCTATCTCCTCCAACCTCACTCACATGACTGGGAATCCACTGTCAGCTGATCCAGACTGGCTCCTAGGCTGCTGGGATGACTCCGCTCTGTTCCACAGGGCTTTCCTGCTCCAACAGGCTAGCTCTGGCATGTCCTCATGATTCTGGCAGAGGGTTAGGAGAGCAAGTTCTAGTGCTCAAGGCAACCTCAGGTCTCTGCTGGTCATATCTGATAACATCCCATTAGCCAAAGTAAGTCATAAGCCTGGGTTGAGAGTCAATAGCCCAGACCACTGAAAAGTTATGTGCAAAAGGTAAGAACATAAGGAGAGATAAAGAAGAGGGGCTCCAGACATCTACCTCATAACCCACAATTCTGTACAGCAATCCATACTAAGCAGGTCTGTTCCATGACGTTCCCTATCTGGGATTGGGATTTTATAAGCGATCTGCTTAACAAAGTAAAACTAGAATGCAGATGCACTTGCATTTGTAAAGATTTCTTTCCTGTTACCTGTTGCCATGTCCGTGTTTTTGTCCGTGACACTTCTTATGAAAGCACAACATGGACAGCAGAGAGGGAAGACACATGGGCTATAGAAGTCTTTCTTTGGTACATTTGATATCACTTTCCCCATCTCAGTAATTACCTTGGACAGCATCTCTCTCTGATTCCCCCATCATCTCCCTCGCCTCTCTCTTTTAATCAATATTGTACGCTAAGAAGAGTACAGGTTTTGATTCAAGCAGCCTTTGGTTGACTTCTCAGTCTATTCACTTAAAAGTTGTGCTATCCTAGGACAAGTTTTTTCATGTCTCTGAGCCTCAACATCCTTGTCTGCATAGAATAAGATCTTCTGACTAGAAGACTGTTTGGAACACTAAAGGAGATGTACCACAAACATTTGACCTTCTCCCCTCATTTCCTCCCTTCTCCACAAGGAGGAGCTGGGAAAATGTTAGAAATAAGAAGAATGGGCTCGGCACCTGTGGCTCAAGTGGCTAAGGCACTAGCCACATACACCTAAGGTGGCAGGTTCTAATCTAGCCTGGCCCACCAAACAACAATGACGGCTGCAACAAAAAATAGCTGGGCATTGCGGCAGGCACCTGTGGTCCCAGCTACTTGGGAGGCAGAGGCAGGAGACTCACTTGAGCCCAGCAGTTAGAGGTTGCTGTGAGCTGTGATGCCACAGCACTCTACCCAGGGGGACAGCTTAAGGCTCTCTCTCAAAAAAAAAAGAAATAAGAAGAATAGATTCAGAAGAACTTTGTGTTTGTAAGAGACTAGGAGCACTATTCAAAGCAGGTTAAGCAAAATAATAATAATAATAATAATAATTGTAGGCTCAATTAGCTAAAAATCTAGGTGTAGATCTTATAAAAGACCTTACTGATAGCCAGGTTTGGTAGCTCCTGCCTGTAATCCTAGCACTCTGGGAGGTTGAGATGGGTGGATTGCTTGAGCTCAGGAGTTCGAGACCAGCCCAAGCAAGAGCAAGATGCCTTCTCTACTAAAAATAGAAAAACTAGCCAAGTATAGTGGCAGGTACCTGTAATCCCAGCTACTAGGGAGGTTGAGGCAAGAGGATTGCTCAAGCCCAAGAGTTTGAGGTTGCTGTGAACTATGATGATGCCACAGCAGTCTACCCAGGGTAACAGAGTGAGACCCTATCTCAAATAAAATAAAATACCCAGTATTTTAAGGCCTCTTCTCTCATTCCCTTAACTTCCTAGATCTGTTTCTCCCCATGTTAGACTTTGTGGGGCGTGGACTCTTTTCAGAGACACCAAGCTCACGCCTCTCAGCTCCAAATCTAGTGGAAATCCTGCCACCCCAAGCCTGTGGATTCATGGAAGCGGTGGTGAGGACCTGACTCTCCAGAGACAGGATTGCCAAAGTAACAAGATGCCCAGTTAAATCTGAATTTCAGGTAAACAGCAAATAGAATTATTTAGTGTAAGTATGTCCCAAATATTGTGTGGGATATACTTATATTAAAAACGATCTGTCATTCGTCTAAAATTGAAATTTGACCATCTCATATGTATTTTTATTTGTTAAATCTTACGATCCTAATCAGAGGAAAATGATAATTCTCTTATTAGAAGGAAAGAGAATATGTAGGGAAACATATACAAAAAGAAGCAGACCCATTACAAGGGAAACTGATTTTGGTTCTGTGTTAGAATCCTGAGACTTGCCTCTGTTTCCAAATCACAGATCTGGCTAGGAAGGCAGCTTTTCATTTATTCTCTTATTTTCTGATTTCTCTGGTTAAAACAGAAACAATAAAGAGTTTTTCCTTTTTTTTTTTTAACTAATATGAGGTTATATAAGATTAGGTGGCATTGTTCGCTGAGGTCAATTTCATATCCTAAAGAAGCTTTAGAACCAGAAGGAAATTTAAAATTTGTGTTCATCAACTGCATTCTTTAACAGATAAAGGTCCTGGGACCCAAATAACTGAAAAGACCAATCCAAGGCAACACGGTTCTTTGGGATAGAATTGACTCTAAAGTTCAGATTCTCTAAAACTTAATCTTTATCATTTTTATTATTTCCCTGATATTCCTTGCTATAGCGTCTGGGGGCGGGAAGAGGTCATGTGGGGCTGACATCTGTGTGTAGCACTTACAACTGAGATGAGAGAGAAATTACCCTCCCATTCCATATCACACTAAATGCAAGCTCCACCAGCAACAGCAGCCTCCAGAAAACAATTTGCTTACAGGAAGGCCAAGAATTTCCTCAAAACGTTTGTGCAACCCTATACAACCCTTATGCAAAATCCAGGAGAATCCATACTCCACTTCCTACATTGAAGAGAGCCTACTTGGTTTAACACGCCTCCCAAGACAGGCTGTCCAGCTTCTGTTCAAACAGAGCTTCCTTTTGTTGACAGCAATTGCACCAGCTGAGCGACTCTTTTCAGCCACACAACAAAAAGAGGCAGCTTTCAAGATCTAATCTATGGGTAAGACCACCCCTTCCCAGGCTAGCGGGGTGGCTGTCAGCTGTCGGCCACAGGGCTGCCTTCTGGGGTGGTACTGTAGCAAGCGCCCTCTGCCCAGGGCTACCCCAGCTCAGCCTGATAAAGACCAGCCTCCCATCCCACAGGCGACATTCCTCCGCAGAGCAGCTGCACTTAGGTTTTAACACGTCCCATTGTCCTGTTGATTTAATGAGGCCTCTCAGGGCACTGGGTTTGTAAATGACAGTCGTCATAATGCCAGAGCACCAGCGACACAAGCATCTTGTGTTCTGCCATCTGAGAAGCTTGGATCATTAAAGAAAAAAAAATTTAATGTAAAAATAAAAGACAATCATAATAAAACCCACATTACTGATCTGGTGGATATTATTAATCTCCGCTCATCCAAGCAAAAAAGAGCACAGCTTTGGAGGCCAAAACAAGTTCCAACTCTACACTCCAAGTGACTGAACCACTCAAAGGTTTAATTTTCTAAGCTTTAAAAGGATATTAAAATCGTACCTTCCTCAAAAAGATACTGAAAGGCTGTGTAACATAATGGATGGAGAGCGATCAACGTGACAGCTGCTACCTTGTAACAGCTCAACAAATATGAGGAATTGTTTCTTTTACCAAAATAGAAATTCTCCTGGAAATAACAGCCCAAAACAATCTTTTCTATTACTACTAACTAAACCCGCTCTCTGCCTTTCTCCAGCAAGTCGGAGAAAATGAGTTGCTCTTTGGAAAGTGATCAATGCAGTGACTGGGACAAGATAAATAATACATAATTCTGATCTATTATTATTGTTTTTGTTGATAGTATTAGTATTATTGAACAAGCAACAAACCTTTAGAACCAGAACTCAATTCAATTGATTAACTAGCTAATGAGTTTCTCTGCTCTCAAATTTTGAGAGGAAAAAAAAAATGAACTCTTCCAAGGATAAAAATGGAGGATAGTTAGAATTAAGCTAGAGTAGGGATGGACAAACTAGCATCCACAGGGCAAATCAGGCCCATTTTCTATTGTTGTAAATAAAGTTTTATTGAAACAACCCCACTCATTTCTTTACACACTGTCTATGACTGCTTTTGTATTATGATGATGACAAAGTTGATTCATTACCAAAGAGACCTACAACCTACAAAGCCTAAAATATTCACTCTCTGGATGTTCACAGAGAATATTTGCTGAGCTCTGGGCTAGAGAGAAGGGAATAGACATAAAAAAGCATCTGGCACATAGTAGGTTATCAGTAAATATTCTTTAAAAACAATGAGCCAACTGAATAAGTAAATAGGCAGAAAGCAGCTGGTTTATCAATGGGTCTTGGCCTATCAAGGTCTTCATGAAGTCATGACCACTTCATATGGATATGTCAGCTCTACCATTGTCCCGGGGAATTGTCTGACCCATTGTTGGGAAAGAATAGGGCATAAATATCACTTGTAAACCAGACAACGCAGTACTAGGTTCCTGCCAGTCGGCTCCAAGTGTTCCAGGCACTGCTCCATTCAAGCAGTAGTGGGAGAGAGGAAGTTGGAAATTGCAGAAAACACATTGAACTTAATAATAAGATCACATGAAGAGTAGATAGCAAAGGGAGTAGACCACAGTTAGAGACCACAAAGCTGAGCATTTGTCTCTAGATGTAGCAAAGGAAGCAGATGCATCTGATTCCCAATCCTATCCAGCTCTATGGAGTATAATAAGTAGACCCTACATCTGGAAAGACCAGTCAGTGAGCATAATCATTTTGAAGACCAAAACAAGTTAAAAGCTGGAGTTTAGATTTAGTTAGGGTTTGGGTTGTTCTATATTATTTGAACACAATTGTCTACTAAAACTTCTGCAAAAGAGTTCTGGCTGATAATGTGGTCATCTCCAAGCCCAAACTCATTTTCAATCTTTATATCCATCCATAAAACTTAACACATTACCCAGCATTCAGGAGCCCTTGAGGATGACCAGATAAATCAGCAACTGAAATAAGTCCTCAACTGAGAGGTAGACCAGCTGTCCCAGAAGCGTACTGGGTCATAATTCAATGTTCAGTGATGTGTTTGATTAAAAGACCTGGATTTGGATACCTGACTTTGTGTTTTACTGTGATAATTTGTCATTTCCTGCCCAGCATCTCACTCACCTTCTTATATTAGTAACTTGGATTTTCCCTGAGAAATTGCCCCTCCTCCATTCTCAGCCAAGCAGTGTGGATAATGACCCTTTCTGATTCCCAGAGATGGATCTCAATTGATTTCCATATATCCCATTCCTCTAGCCTCATTGACAAATTATTTTATAAGAAAAATACCAAAATCCCCATGGCTTTATATAATTGGGGTTTATTTCTCACACACATGGACAGATTCCTAATTGATAAGTGATTAAGGGACCCAGGATCTTTCTATTTGGTTAATCCATCCGTCTTAAACACGTGCTTCTGATTTCAAGGTTATCCTGGAGGTACCTCCATTCCACTCAGTCAAAAAGGAAAGAAAGCCTCAGGATCATGACATTTCTGCCCATGTTATCACCCAGAATTCTGTCTCATGGCCACATTTAACTGCAAAGGAACTTGGGAAATGAAGTCTAACTTGTGCAGAAAAAAGAGAAGCTTGATTTTGGTCAATAGTGACCCAGGCTGTGCCATAAATGGGCATTGAACTTCATCAGCACCAGTGATGCATGAAGACAGATTTGCTGGGAATTCTGAGGGAAAGATCCTCTATTTTCCTGCTGACTGGGTGTGTGCCTGAAATGTGGGAAGCCACCAAGCACCCTGAGAGTGAAGCCAGCCTGGAAGAAATGGAGCTAAGACACGGACCCCAGGGGCACCTCTAGAAGCCTGAGTCAACCCATGCCTGAAGCCAGACCTGTCTCTGCCCACTGTGTCTCTGAATTTTTCATTGGTGTGAACCAATGAATTCCCTTTTGGCTTAAGCCAGAGGCTTAGATTTTCTCTCACTTGCTACTAAGATTGTCTAAGTCAGTGGTTCTCAACCTTCCTAATGCCATGATGTATTTTCATTGTTACAAAGGGGTTGCAACCCACAGAGTGAAAATTGCCAGTCTAAGTTATACCATTATTCTCAGCCATCAATAAACTGTGCCCATCTCTCATTCTAAATTCTGGTGATGGCAAAAACATAGCAAAAAGAGAGGGTAAGAGTGGAGACTCTGTAGCCAACCTGTAGCCTGGTTCTGAGCCCCAAGACTCCAGTGTTTGCCCTTGGGCACATCATATCTTGTGCCTCTGTGTCCCATAGAAAAAAGACTAGTACCTACTTCATAGGAATGTTGAGGATCCATGCAGTAATCTATATTAACTCTGCGAATAGTGCACAACTCTTCCTATGACTACGGAAACACGCCATCCCACTACAGGGAGGTGCCACCCCTAGGTTGCTTCCTCTGTCCTCACTTCAGCCGAAGAAGCCATCTCCTCTTTCAGCCACCAGCTTCTCTGAGCCTTTTCTCCTCCTTCTCTCTCCTCCAAAGCCCTTTGTTTCCCTATATTCCCAGCCTGTCTTCTTCTTCTCTTAACTGGCATGAATTGTAGGGGGAAAAATATTTGATTACCCAAAACAGATTGGCTAGTTCACCCTGGATGAAATGGACTTTCCAGACCTCAGACATGTCATATATTAACAAGCACAGATGCACATGAGCCAAAACTCTCAAAGGCCCAAAGCTGCATTTTTCATCCACAGCAGCTGAAAACCCTCTCTTGGAAGGTGGCAGGAGGGGGGACCCAAAAACAAGACCCTTTTCACACTACTAAAATGTAATTGGCATGAATGAACTGCTCTACACACTGGAGGCAAATGTTTATTTTATTTTCTCAAATCACCTCTCAAGGACCATGAACCTTATATTTTTTTGACAGGAAATCCAGCATCTTTTTCTAGAAGATTCTTTCCTACCTCACGGTCGGAGAGTCCACAAACTCCAGGGGATCGTACAGCCAAAAAGGGGGTTCAATACAGCCCCATCCCACCCCACCCCCTCAGAGAAAAAAAAATGGCATGTGGTATACTGTCATTGCCCTGTGCCACCTTGCAGGGTCACTGTTCAGGGCCAATGCTGCCATGTCCCCACAGGTCGTAATTTGTGCACACTGTCCTGTCCTGGCTCTCTCAGGGAAGTTGAGTCCAATGCCAGGTGTGACCAAGACACCAGCTTTTCAGATTCACATGCTGTGCCACCTTCCAGAGCCAATTCCAGGCTCCCTAAACCAAAACTCATCCAATGGTCTCTCTTCCACCTTTTCCTTGACAACTTCACCATTTTAAACAGAGTCTCAATATGCCTCCCTTCCCTTCTGAGGAAGACCCCTCTAGGTGGCTCCCAGCTGATGTGCCTTTAGAAGGGACATCAGTGGTCCCAGGAGCCCCCTCTCTTGCTACAGTAAAAGGAAAACAACATCTTTGAAACCAGGCAGCAGCAACAGTCTCTAACTAACTCCTCTTGGGCAGGAAGGGAAGCGAGAGAAGGAAGGGAACTTGGGGCAAACAGCTCAACTTTTACACCTCCAGCCCAACCCAGATTTTTTTTTTTTTTTTTATGCTCTCACTTCAAGAGATTGCTTGCCCTGCATCTGCTGATATAACTCCTCGGCTTAATTTTACTAAAACTACAAGACAAGGAAGAAAGGTTTTGTGTTTATTTTTACTGAAGTCCGTTGACTCCCTTTTTGGGGTTTGTGGGCTACTAGGGTGGTTCCTATGCCTTATTAAAGAAAAATGGGCCATTACTCAAATACATACGATCTTTTTTTAACTTTTGTTTCCCAGCTAATCTGCTTCCCAAAGCATGTAGTAAGCGATTTTTTTTCAGTATCCTCTATGCATACAAAACTTAGGTAGTTGTTTAAATGTGCAATGCATTGTAACAAATGCTGGAAGTGGGTGTATTTTTTAAGAGTAAGATTAATAAATCAGATCTTCGCTTGCCCAACGACCAGAGGTGTGGGGGATTTTTCCTGTTTTCCTTTCTCTCCGTCCTCCCACCCTAACTTCCTCCCTCATTTTCTCATTCTCTTTACCTTCTTTTCACCTTCTTTTCTTTCAGTTTCTTGCTACCTCGCTTTTTGGCCATATTAAGCTGAAACATTTTAATCAAGGTAATTATTGAATAAAATTTAATGTTCTCCGTTCTTTAAGAAATTCAATTAGTAGATCCTTTTTCTACATCAAAGACACAAAAATGCCAAAGTAAGAAAATGTAAGAGCAAAACTGTAAAACTCTGAGAAAAAACACATAGGGAAAAAGTTTAGAGACATCGAATTTGGCAACAATTCCTTGGATATGATGTCCAAACAGAGATAACAGAAGAAAAAACAAATTGGGCTTCATTGAAATTAAAAACTTCTATGCATCAAAGAATACTATCAACAGAGGAAAAGGACAACCCATGGAATGGGAGAAAATATTTGTAAATTGTATGTCTGATGAGGGACTAATATAGAGAATATATAAATAATTGTCATAACTCAACAACCAAAAAAAAAAAAAGAAAACAATTTAAAAATAGCCAAAAGGGGAGGTGCCTGTAGCTCAGTGGGCAGAGCACTGGCCACATATACTCAGGCTGGTGGGTTTGAACCCAGATCAGGCCAGCTAAACAGCAATGACAACTGCAACAAAAAAATAGCTAGGCATTGTGGCATAATCCCAACTATTTGTGAAGCTGAGGCAAGAGAATAACTTAAGCCCAAGAGTTTGAGGTTGCTGTGAGCTGTGATGATATAGCACTCTACAGAGAGTGACATACTGAGACTCTATCTCAAAAAAAAATAGCCATAGAGCTCTATTAGATATTTCTCCAAAGATGGTGTAAAAATGGCCAATAAGCACCTAAAAAGATGTTTAGTATCATCGATCAATAGGGAAATGCAAATCAAAACCATAGCAAGACACCACTTTGCATCCATTAGGATGGTTCCTATTAAAAAAAAAAAAAGAAAGCAAGAAAAACAGAAAATAACAAGTGTGAGTGAGGATGTGGAGAAATTGGAGCTCTTGTTTACTGCTGGTGAGAATCTAAAACAGTGCAGCCCCTGAGGAAAACAGTATGATGGCTCCTCAAAAAATTAAACATAGAATTACCATTGAATCCAACAATTCCTTTCCTGGGTATTTACCCAAAACAACTGAAAGCAAGGACTCAGAGAGTTACTTGTATGCCAATGTTTATAGCAGTGTTATTCAAAAAGTTAAAAGAGAGAAACCACCCCAGTGTTCATCCATGGATGAATGGATAAACAAAGTGTGGTATAAACATGTAATGGAATATTATTCAGCCTTAAAAAGGAAGGAGATGCTAGCACACGTTATATGATGGATGAACCTGGAAGATAGTCTACTGAAGTAAAAAAAGGCAGATGCCAAAGAAGAAATAGTGTACGTAGTGTAATTCCAGTTATATCTAGTTCCTGAAGCAGTCAAATTCATACAGACAGAAAGTGGAATGGTGGTCGTCAGAGGTGAGGGGAGGAGAGTGGGGAGATTTTGTTTACTGGGCACAGAATTTCAGCTGGGAAGATAAAAACCTTCTGGAGATGAATCGTGGTGACATTTGTATGACAATGTGAATATATTTGCTGCCACTGAATTATATACCTACAAATAGTTAAAATGGTAGATTTGGGGTTGTACATATTTTAACACAATAAAAACAGAAAGAAAAGAAGATGAGTCACCTTCTGACTTATGCACTCTTGAATTTCCAGAGGGTGCCCCCCCAAAATGTGTGCACATTTTAGATGTTATCTACATATTACTTTTCAAAGTTGGATTGAAGGTACCGTTACTGCTTTGCTGAACCTACACACGACATGTACAAGCATTTCACCTGCAAGTTGTACTCTCTTGGAAAACAATCAATTTTACTTCTTAAAAAATCGCTTTCAATATGTATACATTTTTTGGCATCCTCTGTATTTTGGGGGGGGCCAGTGGTCCTCAGAGAGAAAAGCAAAAGGAAAATGAAAAAAGAAAGAACATTCCTCCACAAAGACTCAGAGAAGTTACAATGATGAAAAGTCGAAACCAGAATGGACTCAAGTTGAGGAATCCAAGGCCCTTAACAGTTATGCGATGTGGGGGCGGTGCCTGTGGCTCAAGGAGTAGGGCACTGGCCCCATATACCAGAGGTGCTGGGTTCAAACCTGGCCCTGACCAAAAACTACCAAAAAAAAAAAGTTATGTGACGTGTCTACTAGCACTCAGGAGAACGTGTGGTCTGTTAGTGATTATTCACATCTTAGAGTAAGAAATTGGGAAAGATCAGGTTCAAATGATTTGGGGGTCTTATCTGAGAGTCCATGACAGCTCCACTCCTCCCTCTGTCTCCAACAAAGGGATTTGCTCCAACAAAGAGCCACAGAGCAGGAAGTCCTGGAAAAGCGTGAATGCCACCAAGGACACAGAAGGCTCTAACTTGCAGCTCACACTCTCAGGACCGGAATGGGTAAAATGAGCAGATAGAGTCAGAGCATAAGTAATTGGTTTGTAAGTATCCCATTGTCTGCGATACCCCTCAAGTTATAATACTTAGGACAACAAGGGGTATGCATGTGAGTGCATATAAGTTTTCATCTTTACTGGGGGGCTCAAGTCAAAACTTCTCTCTCTCTTCTACCTCAAGTACGTACACCAGGAATGGTAATGAACATTTGAATGCTTCCAAACAGAAGCCCACCACCACTTCATATCAACCCCAGACGGTGAATTAATCAATCTGATAGAAACGGGGTGGTATTTATGAATAATATAGAAATTAATCGTAATCATCATCAATTTCCCATCTGGAACATCCGCATAAGCATTTAAGAATGTTATTGTCATTTTTCTCATCTTTTAAAAATCTTTTTGGACTCATTTTCAACCTCCACCCTCCCCAATAACTTCCTTGTTTCTTTGTACCCTCCTCTGCTGCAGAAGTCAGTGAGAACAGGTCTACCCTGTCTCTGATGGCTCTCCTCAAATTTTTTACTGATCCCGTGTCAGACCTTGTTCAACATTAGAATTTTCCTGTTCCACTCTGATGTCAGTAGACATCCGACATTTTTTTCTATGTGTGTGTGACTCTCATTCATTCTATGACAGCAGGTTAGTGACAATACTCAGTACATTCTTTGGCCCTCAAATACAGTTGATCGCTGGTTATAAAAAACAGACTGTTCAATCTGAAAAACAGACAGTTATTTTAGAATACACAAAGTTTATAGGAAAAGTGGACACAGCTGAACAGTACTGCAGATGTTATGGATTTACAAGGAGGTCCTACAAACGGTGGGGGGAAATGTCCTGGCTGATGGAAGTTGCAGGTGTGAACAGCTATATCCTTTACCCACTACATAAGAGGGAGTGTGGAGGCTCGGCGCCCGTAGCTCAGTGGTGGGGAATCCAGACATGCACCAGGGCTGGTAGTTTCCAGCTCAGCCCAGGCCTGCTCAACAACAGTGACAACTACAACAAAAAAATACTGGGGTGTTGTGGCGGGCATCTACAGTCCCAGCTACTTGGGAGGCTGAGACAAGAGAATCACTTAAGCTCAAGAGATGGAGGTTGCTGTGAGCTGTGACACCACAGCACTCTACCAAGGGCAACATAGTGAGACTCTGTCTCAAAAAAAAGAGGGAGGGTGGAGAAGTGCAGACACTTTTCTTACAGGAGAAATCTCATCGCTCAGCTTGTGAGCAATGTGAGGACCAGAAATTCAGGAAAGAGGGAAGACTTCGTCCGACACCGTGGAAAGGCTAGATGGGAAGATGCATGTTAGAATGCAAAATGAAAAAAAAATCAATAAAGGATTGCATGGTTTGCAGCGGAAGAAATGAAAACGGTGGAAGGAGAGAAATGGTTTTCTACTATGAGAGATATCAGAGGAAGCCTGGACTGCCTCCTGGAGATGCTTCAAGTATCACACTCAAAACAATTATAAACAAAAATTTTTTTAAACGCTTTTCATGTAACCTAAAATAGATAATAAAATCATCCGGGGAGTTCATATTTATGCTTTCCTCTTTTAAAATTGAAGAATAATTACAAGTGATCCACCAATCTCTTCCCCACCCAAAATAAATAAGAGCTGAGGAGTGTGCGGGTGGCACCAAACTGGATTGGATTAAATCCCCTCCATTCAGAAGGTGCTTCTTCCCTACCTCTCCCCTGAACTTGCTGTAGTCAAGTTCACCAAAAACCTCCAACAAGGCATAGCACCGGCCCTCGTCACACTCCACCTGGCATCATCATTCAACACGGGGGAGAGCACAGCGTCATCCCCTCCCCTTCTTTCTAGCTCTGCATCTCCTAACATCAGTGGCCGGGGAGGTCCTGTAAGTCTCTACCCAGCCTCTCATTGCTCTGGTGATTCACTCTGTCCTGAGGCTTTCACTATGACCCGTAGCGTGGATGTCTTTCAAATGTGTATATATTTAGCTCCGGCCTCTCTGGAACCCCAGACTCATCATTCAACTCTTCCCTCACATCTCCAGTTGGGTATCTAATAGCCACCTCAAACTTAACAAATCCAAAACGGAATTCCTAAATCTCCCTGGCAAAACCCTGCTTCGCTCAGACCTTCCCACCTCAGTGGGCGGCAACCTCATTCCTTGAGTTGCTCAGTCCAAAACCTTGGAGTCATCCCTGACTCCTCTCTTTCTTAGACACCCAGCATCTCCACCATCCATACATTTTATTGACCCTTTTCATGAAATATAGCAAAAATCAGACCCCTTCTCACCAACTCCATAGCTCCCATGCTGGTTCAAGCCACCACCCTCTCCTACCTCATTAGTTACAGTATCCTGCTGGGAAATCATCTCCACCTGTCCCTCCACAGTGTATTCTTAACACAGCCGCTGGGGTGATGGTTTCCTAATAAAAGCCAGATTGTGTCCTTTCTCTGCATGAAACTCTGCAACGCCTCCCCGGTCCCCCATTGCCACATTCACCTAAGGGCTCTCTCTCCTCCCCCTACACCCCTACCTCTAAGTCTTCCTCACATTTCCCCCTTCGGTGAGGGTGACCGAGACTGCTCCACTTAATTCACATTTCCTAGCTCTCCAAAATCCCTTTATCCAGCCCTGCTGTCTCTGTCTTCAAAAGCTTCTTGATATGTTTGCAAAGAGCCCCACACGCGCACTTTGCATTGGCCCCCACAAGGGATGTAGCCAGTCCTGCTTAGAGGTCCTTAGTTAGCTCTGATTTTTCTGATTTGTAAAACTGAGATAATGAGAGTATGCTTGATAGGATTAGATAACACATGCAAAGTGCTGGAGCACATAACAAATGCTTACAAGTCCATTCAGCAACAATGTGTCAACGCCTGCCATGCTCAGGCTGTTCCAGGGAAAACACCTATGGGAGGAAAACAGTGGCAAAGGAGATACAACTTGGAGCCAGTGTCCACAGAAGAACTAAAATGGAGTGCCCGGGAGCGACTTCATGCCACATCAGCTTGGGTGATCAGAGGTGGCTTTTCTGCGAGGTGACACTGAAATGAGAACTGATGCCAAGGAAAAAAAGTCAATCATGCAAATGTCAGAGGAAAGAACATTCCGGAAAGTGGGAACAGCTAGTGAAAATGCCAAAGATAGGGATGAACTTGGGGAGCTACAGCATAAAGGCAGGGTGGGTCCCGCAGAGCCAATTATGAAGCCAGATGAAGCCAGAGAGAAGAACAGATCTCAGGCCTTGTAGGTCCCAAACCCATGGCAAGGAGTCAGTGCTGGATTTCAAGCCATTTGAAGCTGGGAACCCTTGGTCTTATAACTTTAAAAGGTAATTGCTGTTCACAGGATGTATTTTAGGGGGCAAAGAGGAAAATGGGAGATCAAAGTGGATGCCATGGCAACAAATGTAAGCAGCGGATGTTGGCAGCTTAACCCAGGAGGGCAGAGTGGGGATGTAGAGAAGTGGTTGGATTCATGACCAGATTCTTCTACCTACAGATGGCAGAATTAGTAGGAATCCCTGGGACTGGCGGTGAGGAGAAGAGAAGAAACAAAAACCACTCTTGAGCAATTGTGCTAGGTTCGGTGCCTGTAGCTCAAGCGGCTAAGGCGCCAGCCACATACACTGGAGCTAGTGAGTTCAAATCCAGCCCAGCCCTGCCAAACAATAACTATAACCCAAAATAGCCAGGTTTTTCTAGGCCGGCCTGTAGTCCCAGCTACTTGGGAGGCAGATGCAGGAGAATGGCTTGAGCCCAGAAGTTTGAGGTTGCTGTGAGCAGGGACGCTACGGCACTCTACCCAGGGTGACAGCTTGAGACTCTGTCTCGAAAGAAAAAAGAAATAACACCCTAAGCAGAAAGGTGTGGTGAGCCCCTGGTAACTGCTGATTGGTCAAATGACCAACGAATGGGGTGGGGGATGCCGACAGGGAAATGGGGGCAGGGGCTGGAGAGGAACTTTGCCTACTTCACAGTTCTGCTCAGAGCAGGACCTGCTGACTGGTCTCCACAAAGAGGAAAAACAAAAATCACCCCCAGAAAAGAAAGTCTGCTGTGTGGGAAGATTTAATCTGACAAAGGAAAAGGAAAAGGCCACAAGGGCTGGGATACACGTGTTGGGACACATCCCCCGCTTGGCTAGCTGACTCCAGACAGGGCAGGATCTGATGAGTGTGCAGGAAGCCCTCCTGCCCTGTCAGTTCCTAACAACAAGCAGGGCAGGCATCTATCCTCCGGGAGCACGAGGCGGAGGGTAGGTGTCTATCCTCCAGGAGCAGGAGGCGGAGGAACCAGACAGAGTGCCGGGGCAGGTAAAGACACGGACATTCATTCATTGGCTCCTTCAGGCCTCTCTGCAGGGTGGGAAGCAATCCAGAGAGGTGGCACCAGGGCCCGGATGTACATCCTACCTAGAGACATAAGCATTTCCACCTGAACTGTCCGTCTCTTGAGCCCTAGTATCTGACTCTCACGATAATAATAACCACCCTAAAACTGCAGTCCCTGAGAAATGCCAGTGAACTAAAAGGATATCACTCTATGAATATTAAAAGTTTAGGGCTGATCCAATGTACTCAGTACTACTGTGAAACCAATTTATAATCACTCGCACATGCATATGAAAAATGAAACACAACTATAGCCTAGGATGAAGGAGGGGAGAGAGAGGGGAAGGGAAGGAGGTGGGTCGATAGAGGGAGGGTTGGTAGGGGGACCACACCTATGGAGCATATTGCAAGTGCAAGTTGGATCTATCAGGTATAGAACACAAATGTCTTAATCCTGTACTTGGGTAAATTAGGTGATGGCTATGTTTTTCGGTTGGATGTAAGCACTCCAGTTTGTACAAATAATCGACACATTGAATCCCATAATAGCATAAATGTATTTATGATCTATGTATAAATGACTTAATAAAAAAATAAAATAAAATAAGTTTAGGGCTGGATGCAGTGGCTTCCACCTGTAATCCCAGCACTTTGAGAGGCCAAGGTGGGAGGAGGATCACTTGAAGCCAGGAGTTCAAGGCTAGCCCGGGCAACATAGCAAAACCTTGTCTCTACAAAAAATAAAAATAATAAAAAATTAGCCAGGCATAGTAGCACCTGTAGTCCCAGCTACTCAAGAAGCTGAGGCAGGAGGCTCGTTTGAACCTAAGGGTTCAAGGTTGCTGTGAGCTATGATGCCACAGCACTCTACCCCCAGAGTGACAGAGTAAGCTATGATCATGCCACTACACTCTAGCCAGAGTGCCAGAGTGAGACACTGCCTCAAAAAAAAAAAAAAAACTTTAGAATATTTCCTAATCATATAAACCACATGAGCTGGCCATTATTCATCCATTTTTGACCTAAAAGAGTGACTATTTCTTGTGGTTCAACCTCATATCTGCATCTGCAACCTAATGAAATAATTTGGGCAAAATTCCATCATCTTAGCTTAACTTATATTCCCACTGCCCTTTCCACCTCAACACCCTAAAATGTTTCAAGGTTTCCATTGAAAAGCAAGTTCAAAGAATTGAAGCAATTTCTGGTTACTTGGGGGAGAAAATAACAGATATAATTCTTCAAGGATGCACCCAGAAATCAGCCAAGCACAAATATGCTCAAGGCTCAGAGAAATGTGAAGGGGGGCCCTTAGCATGAGAAGGATAAGAAGGATATTTTAATATCCTGTAAATGTGGAAGGGCAGAATGAACATTGTATCATCCAATCCCCTTATTTTATAATTAGGGCTACAGAATTTGCTTAAGGTTGGAGTCAGTAGTTCAGGGCAGAATTGGAGACGGACCCATTGTGCAGATTGAACCAACTATCTTTTTTGAACCAACACACACCTTATATGCAAGGTAAGAGGGACTTTGTAGATGTAAATCATTTGGTTAGTAAGAAATAGAAAGTGGGTTTCTTCCTGGTTGGAAATCTGACCCCACCTGCACCCAGGTGGAATAACGCCATTTTAATTGCATGAACACACACACAAAAAGAAAAAAGAAAAGTGTTTAACACAGTTACAAGAGTTTTATTTCCCAGATATTAAAATAATACAATAAAATAAGATGTAAAAAAATGCACCAAGAAGGACAGCGCCTGTGGCTTAAAGGCGTAGGGCACTGGCCCCATATACTGGAGGTGATGGGTTCAAACCCAGCCCCAGCCAAAAACTGCAAAAAAAAAAAAAAATTGAAGAAATCAGGAGATTTTTAAAATGTTACATTTTGAAGAGGCTGCTATAGCAAAGCTGAGTGGCATCATAGGCAGAAAGATCTGATTTTTTCTTTATTTTTTTTTTTTTTGAGACAGAGTCTTGTTCTATTGCCTAGGCTAGAGTACCCTATTGTCAGCCTAGCTCACAGCAACCTCAAACTCCCAGGTACAAGTGATCCTCTTGCCTCTGCCTCCCAAATAGCTCTAACCTTAGGCCCCTGCCACCATCCCTAATTTTTCTATTTTTAGTAAAGATGGGACCTCAGTCTTGCTCAGGCTGATCTTAAACTCCTGAGCTCAAAGGATCTTCCCACCTCGGCCTCCCAGAGTGCTAAGAGTACAGGCATGAGTCACTATGCCTGGCCTGAGAAATATGTTTTAATAACTGCTTTTTTAAGATGGTAGTATTACTATTTTACCTGACTTGTCTAATCTATTTATCTGTGCAGCTGGGACATTTTCACTTCCGAGACTGAGTCCTTCTCTTCCATCACTTGAGTTGAGTGCCTGCTGTGGCTCAAGCAGAGATCTCAGAGATATCAGTTAATAAACCACCAAGATCCCCGCCCTTAAAGAGCACAGTTCTAATTAGGGAGACAGACAACAAACAACAAACAGGATGAACAAGCTAATTATAGGGTGACTTAGAAAGCCATTTGTTCCAAAGAGAGTAAAAAAGATGAGATGTGGGAAGCTGGAGCCTTGGGGGTTCGAGGGAGGTAAGGATGCAGGTTGAGGTTTTCAGTAGAGCAGTCTGGACGGGTCTCACGAGAGGGTGGACTTGAACAAGGGCTTGAGGGAAATGAAGGCTAATGGGGGGGAAAGCATTCCAGACCTTGACAAGTCACTAAGATAAAAAGATGTGTCTGGCAGGTGTGAGCTCACTGTGTGCTCTGAGTAGCTGGCGTCAGACCAGCTTCTAGAGCACAGCTAAGTTCTTTCACATAGAACAGCCGCAAGTGTTCTGGTTTGTCCATGGAATGAACCATTCAGAACTGGTGACCTGACACTTTCCATTCCAGTCCAAGTCCTCCTGTGGTTCTGGGAATCTCAACTGCAGTCTTTACATTCACTTTTCAGAACTTCTGTGGCCGTGGCCATGTCATAGTGTGACAACAAAGAGCACCCAGCTCAGGCAAGCCTAATTTTAATGACTGAATTCAATGAACCACAGGTCATCATTTGTTAGTGTAGGTACCAGTTAGCAGAAAGGTGGTTGGCCATAATAAGCACGTGTTACTAGTTCAACCACATACCGACCTATTGATCCTGAACAAGCCATTTGATTCCTTTCTGCATCAAGTTTTACATCTGCTACACCAGATAAAATACTCATTTTCCCATGAATTTCACATGCTGTCATCATATTTAAATGAAATGTACAAAACTATGCTGGCAGCTATAATGCACAAAGAAATACGGCTTATCTATCTCTGACTTTCAGAACCCAGCAGAATGTCTGGCATTCCATAAATATTTGTTGAGTGAATAAGGGGATAAATAAAATGTACAGGGTGATAACAGCCAAGAAAAAGCAATCATCTTGTTTGACATGATGGAACTAGCTACACCATCAAAGTAAAGGTGCGCGTTTAACACAGCTACCTACGTAAATCAGGCAAAACGGAGTCCTACTGAGATTTTCATTTGAAGATTTTTTTCAAACAGGTGTTATTTCAAAACATGATTATTTTTTAAAAATCAGCCTTTTTAGCTTTCTATTTAGCTTAAGTCCTTCGATCTAAAAAAAAAATACAAGATATTCTCACCCAAACCAGGGAAGAGGGGAAGGGGAAAAAGGGGGGGAGGGGGGACAGTCATGCAGTTTTGCTCATAAAAAGCAGTACAAAAAAAGATATTTAAAAAGAAGAAGACTGTGAATTCATTTTTAACAATTTCTGCATTTGGAACATAAATAGCTGTTGGATGCTTTTGATATCACAATAAGAAATGAAGGGGAGAAGAAAAATATTCTGTACCCTGGCCAAGATGTTTCAGGTGCCAAGAATTCTGCCCAATGAGTAGACAGAAAGAACCGTCCAGCTGAATTGAACACCAAGCTATTTGTATAATAAAGTTGGATTCCGCTGAAAGTGCCCACTCAGGGAGAAACCCACGAGCCAGGGCAGAAAAATCTCTCTCTCCTCCTGGGATACTATTTTCTAAACTATTAGGAATGGTGAATTGAGATTTTGAAAGCTGGCTTTGTTAGTTCTATTGCTCTCACTTGGCCAGAATCTAAATTGTATCAAGGACCACATTGGTTGTGGGGGAGTTCAGGGCAGCGTATAAAAACAGCTCCCCTTGAGTTCTCCTCCTGCAAGTTTTCAGTGGCTGACTCTTGTTATCTCCTCAAACATTGTCACTTCCCAAAGCACTGCTTCCTTTTGGAAAAACTCTGGAAGCTATTGGATCTGGTGAAACTATGCAAAGCAACCTCTTCAATGTTCTAGACAGAGCAAGAAAGATCAACGCCCCACTGCCATGAGGAGATCTTTTTCTTCTTCAGTGTAGCCAAAAATTAACCTAGATTCCCAATTTCTGTGTTTTTCCCCCCTGCAAAGGAAAAGATACAGTTGATACCTAGGTGGACAGTTAAGGATTATTCTACTTCATGAGCATGAACTCTAACCCTGATGGCCACCTCACCAGGTCCAAGAAGACCTTGTTCAGGATTCATGGAGGAACTCAGCAAGGCAAGTGGATGCCTTGGTGAATCCGCACTGCCTGGATTCAGATCCCTGCCCATCACCTACTGGCTTTGTGACCTTGGACAAGTTTCTCCTCCCTTTCTGCTTCAGTCTTCTCATCACGGCAATACCTACATATTAGGCTTATGGTGACAATTCAGTAAGTTAAATTTAAATACATCCTTACCTTGGTAAAATCAACAAGAAGATTCCGTGAAGCCTATGTAAAGTATTAAATGAACTAAAGATTAGAAGAGTGCCCAGCACATGATGACAGATACATATGAGTTCACTATGATGACGGTGATGGTGATGATAAAATGATGAATCTCCTTTCAAAGTACATACGAAATGTTTTATTACTTCACACGGACAAGGACTAAAAATTCAGTAACAAGCATGACATAGAGAAAGGGACAATGAAACACCAACAGCCCAGAATCCTATAGCCATAGAGGATGCCCCACCATGTCACCCAAAAAGTTTCCAACCTTCCCCCCCCCCTTTTGTTTTCCTTTCCCAATATGAGAAAAATCTCTTGGGATTCCAATCAGGACTTGCTTCTCTCACCCAAAAGGAAGGTATGAACACTCCCATTGCCACGGCTGAGAAAAGACCACAGGGGAAGGGAGGTGATTATCCATCCGGGGAGACACGAGGAGCAAGCAGTGAGAGCGAACAGCAGCCCTGGAAACAGGAAAGCCATGGCCAGGTCCTGAGTGACTGTCACAGCACACAGGGGACATGAGAGGGGACAAACTGCCTGTGAATATTGTTGATGCAAAACCACTCTGAACGAGTAGAGACAGGGATTGCAACAATCTAAAAAAAAGGAATATGAACTACAGCAAAGAAAGTGATATCTTGCCCAGTAAGGGACACACAGATCTGGAGAACGGGGACAACCCAGGACAGGGAAAATCCAGACCCACCTTGGACCTACAATGTCTGTTACGTCTGCATATTCTGAGCGCCCACTGTGTGCTAAGCATCCCTGTAAGCTCTTTATCTGTCATTTGCTGGGGAGGCAAGGATTTGAAATAACTTGAAGAATCTGTGTTCATAGCAACCAAAACAGCCTAACAGAAATAATATTAATTAACACAACTATTCAGATAATTTCTGAAAAAATGTAGTGTGAGTTATAGGGATTTTTTAAATGAAAGTAATTGATAGACCCTACATACAAGTCCTAGACAGCAGCCACTGGCAGGCTAATTTCTACTTTCTGGCAATTTAAAACTAAAATAGTCTACCTGCTAAAGTATAAGGCAGTGTCTCCCTGGGAGAGAATGCTAAAAGACAAGATCTGGGGGTTGCTAAATGAATTGGCAAAAAAGGAAAGCATCCTTTGGTCTCAAAAGTTTGGGAAATACTGCCTTAAGCAAAAAGTTAAAGTGGTTAGGTTTTATTTTGTTATGTTGTTTTACTGCAGGACTTCTCAGAACCTTTAATGGGCTAATGAGCATGGTCATTCCAGGAGACAGGGAGATCAGAGACAAGATTTCCCAAATTGGCTGCTAAGAGAATTCTTCCCTAATATTCCTACAGCACCTCCCAGCACTAAAAAGACCTTGATGAGATGCTCCCTGTTTAGGAAGTGCTAGTATGGGTTCATTTTATTATTTCATCTAGAATCTAGCCCATTCCAAGCACCAGATATTTATCTATGTCTGTCAGAAAGAAAAGAATCAAAAAGCTGTGACACAGCTGCTACAGCGGATAAACTTCAAAATCTCAGTGGTTTTACACAGTAATGATTTTCCCCTCAAGTAGCAGTTTGATGCCAGTAACGTCACCAAGGAATCTTTGAAAAATACTCCCCAGCTCGGCTCTCAGGAGTTCTGTTCTGGAATGGAGCTAAGCATTGGGGATTTTTTTAAGCTCCCCTGGGATTCTAATGTGCAATCAGGGATAATAAAGACTTTCTTGTCTGGCTTCTGCCCATTTAGCTGACCTCTGTGCTGGAAAAGTTTCCTAGATCACTGGGCAATATAATATCCTTTCACTTTGAACCCTTAGTGAATCCCAAACAGTGAAAAAAAAAAAAAGGAAAATAAAAAAAGAAAAGAAAAGCAAGAAAAATTAACCTATCGTGACAGAAGTCAGGAAGGCGCTTACCCCTGCCAGGAGGTAGTATTTAGAAAAAGGCATAAGGCAAGTTTCTGGAGTCCTGACAATGTCTTTATTGCTCATTACAATGGG
The DNA here is from genome assembly GCA_963575145.1 of Galago senegalensis. Taxonomy (NCBI): domain Eukaryota; kingdom Metazoa; phylum Chordata; class Mammalia; order Primates; family Galagidae; genus Galago; species Galago senegalensis. Next base: position 37,165 of record CAUYTI010096923.1, on the reverse strand, counting down.
CGTGTCCTATTAGTTTGTGGAATTTAAATGGGCTATAGTATGCAACTTCTCTATATGTGGTTATACCACAATAAAAAATTTTTTATTTTTATTTATTTATTTATTTATTTATTTGAGACAGAGTCTCTTTTTGTCACCCCTGGTAGAGTGCTATGGCGTCATAGCTCACAGCAACCTCAGACTCCTGGGCTTAAGTAATTTTCTTGTCTCAGCCTCCCAAGTAGCTGGGACTAAAGGTGCCCGCCACGATGCCCAGTCATGGTGGTTCACAACTGTCATCCCAGCACTCTGGGAGGCAGAGGCAGGTAGATTGCTTGAGCATTACAGGTTTGAGACCAGCCTGAGCGAGAGTGAGATCCCACCTCTAAAAATAGCCAGGCATTGTGGTGGGCACCTATAGTCCCATCTACTTGGGAGACTGAGGCAAGAGAATCATTTGAACCCAAAGGTCTGAGGTTGCTGTGAGCTGTGACACCACGGCACTCTACCAGGGGCAACAAAGTAAGACTGTCTCAAAATATATACATATATTTTTTAAAACTATAAAAAAATGTTTCAAAAGTTCAATGAGAGAAAGAGGGGAACAAAGGGACAGAGAGACAGAGAGAGACAGAGACAGAGGATTGTTTAACCAAAATTAGTATCTGTACTGCACAAGCCTCCCAGTTACTTCAGGGTCACGAGATGAGCCCTATTCAGTTGATGTGCTCAGAGTTAATCCTGCCCAGGGTGGGTCTGTCACTTTTCCATCATGGTTTTCAGCACTCCTGGACCACCACCTACTGTTTAGGTATTCTGTAAATATGTACTGTTTGGGGCGGTGGAGGAGAGTGGTTGGCAGCACTGGCTGTGGAGCCACAAAGTTGGAGTATTGGGTTCACCACCAACTAAAGCTGTAGGATGTGAGATGAACCTCTCTGCCTCAGTTTCCTGATCTATAAAATGAAGAGAATAATCCTATTTTGCCAAGGGTTATGAGAATTAAAGAAGTAAATCCACAGAGAGGTCTATAATAGTGACTGACAAGTGTTAATTTTTCAAAAATTGTTAGCTGATTTTATTATTATTTGTTTAATTGTCGGGGAATCATTGAGGGTACAATGAGCCAGTTTACACGGCTTGCATTTTCTGGGTGAAGTCCTTCTATTAATAGTGTCCCACCCCCAAGAGGTGTGTCACACACTGTGGGCCCCCTCCCTTCTTCCCTTTCTCCCTTCCCCCACCATGTACTAGCATCAGTTGTCCTCATATCCAAATTGAGTACATTGGGTTATTGCTTCTCCATTCTTGTGATGCTTTACTAAGAAGAATGTATTTCAACTCCATCCAAATTAATACAAAAGATGTATAGTCACCATCCTTTTGGTGGCTGTATAGTATTCCATGGTATACATATACCACAGCTTGTTAATCTATTCAAAAAGAAAGTCTGGGGAAAACACTTGAGGATATAGGCCTGGAGAAAGACTTTATGTAGAAGACTCCAGTGGCGATTACAACAACAACAAAAATAAGCAAATGAGACTTAATTAAACTGAATAGCTTCTGTACAGCTAAGGAGACAACAACCAAAGCAAATAAACAACCATAAGAATGGAAAAAGATATTTGCATATTATGAATTAGACAAAAGCTTAATAACTAGAATCTATAGAGAACTCAAATCAAACAACAAAAAAGCCAACAATCCCTTATATCAATGGGCAAGAGAGATGAATAGAACTTTCTCTAAAGAAGACTGACGAATGGTGAATAAACATATGAAAAAATGCTCATCATGCCTAATTATCAGAGAAATGCAAATCAAAACCACCCTGAGATGTCACCTAACCCCAGGGAGAATGGCCCACACCACCAAAACTCAAAGCTGCAGGTGCTGGCATAGATGTGGCAAAAAGGGAACATTTTTACACTGCTGGTAGGACTGTAAACTAAAACAACCCTTTTGGAAAGAAGTATGGAAAATCCTCAAAGAACTCAAATCAGACCTCCCATTTGATCCTGCAATCCCATTACTGGGCATCTACACAGAAGAAAAAAACATCCTTTTATCATAAAGACATTTGCACTAGACTGTTTATTACAGCGCAATTTACAATTGCCAAATGGTGGAAACAACCTAAATGCCCACCAATGTTGGCTAATATTATTAATTATTTTTATTATTTTCAAGTCCAGGCCTCTGAGCTAGGCTTCAAGAGGTAAAGAAAAGATAAAGGGCCCCTGCCCTCCAGGAATGTATAACTGGGCATGGGAGACAGACAGGTGAATTGTGATAGAGGAGACTGGGCTTTCACAGCACTGTGTGCAAAATTCTAGGAGAGTCTGCGGGGTCATATGCAAGGGGAAGGCATGAGGGCTTCCCTGAAGAGGTGGCATTAGGGGACATTAGAACTCCGGTCTCAGTTACTTGTTACTGGAGTAACATGGAAGAGAAGAAAGAGTGAGTCAAAAAACACTACTGTTGGCATCAGCAGGGAGACACCTCCTTGCCGTAGAGTTTGCCAGCTACCCAGGGTGAAGCTACACCCTTCTCCAAGGCAGGGACTCAGACTTCCTCAGCACCCCTCCATGCCTGGGACTGTGTTGATTGAGTGCACCCCCATCAACGCAGCTCAACAGCAAGCTTGGACCTTCGCGTTTGGTGTTCCACGTTGTGTGCTCGGTGTGCTCGTGGAATCCTTGGCAGGACTGCGCCAGAGGCGGGGGCACAGCAGGAGGGAGGCAGGAACTGTTCTGGGATTTTCACAGGCACAGAAATTCCAGGCCAAGCCTCCCCCTGAGTCCCTTCAGGATATCCTGTCATTCGGCCAGGACATATATACTATTTCGAGGGGCCAATTTCACCAAGAACCCTGGATTTGACTCGGTCTAAAGGCAGGTTTCACCTTTCTTCTGGTTGGATCCAAGAAAAGGAAAGGAAAAGATTTAAAAGTAAACACTGAAATGAGGAAGAGTTCGCTGGGACCTCATCAAACTGAGTTAAAATAGCTAAATCATCCTGACAGGTGTCTGGCGCAGAGGGGGAGCAGACATTTCCTCGTCATGCTACAACATTTCTTAATCTTTTTCCTGGCATTGGTTGTACAAAATTTCTGCTCCCCAGCTGAAAGCACAGAGCAGGTAAGATTAAATTTTTTTTTAATTTGTTACTTCTTATGATGTCCTCACAAGCTTTTTGCTTTCATAGGTAAAGGGAACTATCTGGCCTTTATAAAAAGAAAATTTGTAGAGACTCAGATTCTACTGGTGATCCACCATCTTTCTGAAGGTGTGCTAGCCCACTTGTTCTATTCCTGTACTAAAACACCATTGTTGGAATTTCTCATTTTAGGCTAATATTCTTCTTTCCATTATAGATTTTGGTATCCTGTTTTTTTGTTTGCTTGCTTAATTGTTGGTTTGCTTTGGTTTTTTGTTTGTTTGTTTGTTTTTGAGACAGACTCTCATTTTGTCACCCTTGGTAGAGTGCCGTGGCATCACAGCTTACAGCAACCTCAAACTCCTGGGCTTAAGCAATTCTCTTGCCTCAGCTTCCCAAGTAGCTGGGACTACAGGCACCCACCACAACACCTTGCAATTTCGTTGCTGTACTTGTCATTGTTGTTTGGCAGGCCAGGGCCAGGTTTGAACCCACCACCTGCAATGTATGTGGCTGGTGCCCTAGCCACTGAGCTATCCGCACCAAGCCAATATCCTGGTTTTTGTTTAACAGTCACATTATTGTGAATATCTACCATCCCATCTTTCTGGCTGAAGAAAATAATTATGTTTGGGGACACATGGATCTAGGAAATCCCAGGGTAGGTGATATGCCACTATAAAATACAAGTATCAGGAATATTTATTTACAGAATTCATCCTTTCTGCCTTCCACAGAATTGTAGTGAAAGTACGCAGGACAGTCTTCTCAGTAGCCTTTGTGAAGTACACAAGCTCGTTGAGCTCTCAAGCAAGTTCATGCAAGTTATTATCACAGAGCAATGCCAACCATCACTGAGTGGGGAGATTTATTGAAAATGTATTTCACAATATATGATGTCTGATCTTAAAGATGACTCTGCACCTGTGGTAGGCAAGTTTTCATCAACACCAATTGTGCTCCAATTGGCTTTCACTTCTCTGTTTAACAAAATTTCTGAGGCTCAATCACAGCTTACTAGCTGTTTGACTCTGAGCAGGTTATTTAATCTCTCCAAGCTTCAGTTTCTCCCCAACAATGCTCCACAAATGGTAGTATCATCACTATCATCACCAAGTGCTCACTCACATTAGTGCGAAGTCAGGTCTTGACCCATGCTCAAAGTTGAATTTACTTTTCAGAGAGGAGAAGTCTGCAAGTACGGTAAAGAGATAGAATGAGTCTTCCCATTTGAAAAGGGCAATTTGAAAGTCAAGAGGTTTCTATGGGTGGCACCTGTGGCTCAAAGGAATAGGGCACTGGCCCCATATGCCAAGATGGCAGGTTCAAACCCAGCCCTGACCAAAAACTGCAAAAAAAAAAAAGAAGGTTAATCGATTTCTGCAGAAGAGAGTTTTAAATCTGGTCTGCTCAGAAAGAAAAGACTAAGTAATGGAACCCAGACACTCGTCCAAACGGGAAACTCCAATGTAAAGAAAAGGCTGCTTTGGCCAGGCACTATGGCTCATGCCTGCAATCCTAGCACGCTGGAAGGCTGAGGCAGGTGGATTGATTGAGCTCAGAAGTTCGAGATCAGCCTGAGCAAGAGGCTGTCTCTAAAAAAAAAAAAAAAATTAGCCCAGCGTTGTAGTGGGCACCTGTAGTCCCAGCTACTACGGAGGCTAAGGCAAAAGGATCGCTTGAGCCTCTGTGTTGGAGGTTGTTGCTAGCTATGCTGAGGCCACCGCACTCTAGCCTGTGGCAACAGAATGAGCCTCTGTCTCAAAGAAAAAAAAAAGAAAGGCTGCTAGTAAAAAAAAAAAAAGTATAAGTGACATGACAATGAGAGGAGGTTAACTCAAATGGTATCTAAGTGTGGCTTTTGTTATGAGACCCTAAAGAACATTCCAGTGCTATTTGGGTTTATAAAAATAACCAAATGAAAGCTACTGGTAAAAATAGAGCTTTCATTGTTCTTGATTCAGGGAAGAGAAAGAGCTAATCAAGGAATAGCAAGACCAGTAACTTAGACAGTGACCTTGAGCAAGTCACTGGAACATCCCTCACTTCTGTTTTCTCCCCCACTAAAATGAGAAGGGTGATACGTGTCCTATTTATCTTCAGACTGGTGCAAATCAAGTAAGATTCTGCCTTTGGAAGTATGAATTGTCCTGGACATGGAAAGTTTCTCATGCAGATGTTATGTATTTCAGTGAACTTAGAAGTGGTGATATTTCCACTCACCTAACCTTGCAGTGGGCCCATAGAATGAGCCATGAGACATGGCTCACAAAAGTAGGAGATATGATCTTCCCCATCAAGGGGGTTTTATGTGGACAGTAAAGACCAACAACATGTGCTCCACTGAGTCAGTCACAGGAAAATGAGAAGTAGAAGTTGAGAAAAGGATGAGAGGTGAACCTGGTTATATGCGAGAGGTGATCTTAAACAGGGCCCTGGAGGGTATGGTTTGGGTAGCCCAGGGGAGGGGAGAGAATCTGCCAGTCAGGCGAGGCAACATGCAAAGCAGAGAGAAGGGGTGGGGAAGAGTTACGGAAAGGCGCAGCTACCACCAATGACACTCCAGATATTATACCAGGAAATGTGCACCTGTTGTGTCACTTAAAGGTCTCAGTGACCTTGAGAGCATTTACTACTATCTTCCCTTTACAGGGTAAGGAATTCACTCAAGCTTGCACACTTAGCAAGCTACAGAGCTTGCTCCACATTTAGGTGTTCTGACCCCCCAGCACGGGTCTCTCTTCATCAAACAAGGCTGCTTCATCTTAAATTTGATGGGGAGATTAAGGAAACCTGAGAAAAGGTCAGCCTCCCAGAGGACTGCCTAAAAAGAGGAATTCCAGATTTGGTCTGCTTTGTTCATTTCAGCAGCTAATTCTCCCCACTTTATATTGCCAAACTATTTCCAGGGTGTCTGTCCTGATTTCCCCAATTCATCCATTCAATCACCATACATTCACTGAGTGCTACAATGTGTCAGATGCTATTCTGGGGGCTTAGGGTACAGCAGTGCACAAAACAGAAAAAGATCTCTGCTCTCCTGGAGCCCACTTTCTTACTGGATTGTAATCAAAAGATTATAAAAACCTTTGCTCCAGGAGCTGAATCCCCACAGCACTTGGCCCCGCAGAATGCTGGCCCCAGAGCAGATACATAGTGGAATCAGTGGTGAAAAAATAACCTTAAGACCTACGAATCTGTGATCAATTGACCTTGAATAATGTGTTTTCTCAATTTTCCCATTGCAAAGTATATTTTGCAAGATAATTCAGGTTTCCTATTTGGATATATGCGTGGAATAACATTACCTTACCTCGCTGGACTCTAAGCTCCAGATCAGAGATGGCAAATGCATAGTACAAACAGTGCCCCTTCCCCACCCCACGGCCATGCAGACATTGCTTATTGATCCCAACACTCTGTCCAGATGAGGTTGAAAGTAGCAAGCCCGTCATGACCAATCCACTGCCATCCCAGACATTCCATGAAGTTGAAGCCAGTGGAGAAGACTGGCCTAGCTAGGCATTTTGCAAGGCTCTGATGATGGGAATTGATGTTCTTTTTTATGTTTGCACAGGCGAAAAGATGTGATAAGAAGTCTTTTCTAACAATTAGGACCCAGTGCAAATCCTGCACCTACAACTTTCAAGTCAAGTGCCCGGATGGTTACACCAAGATTACCAATGGCTCTATGGGGGTTCGAGATTGCAGGTACTCATGAGGAAATAAGTGTGCACCCGTCTTAAAATTCAAGGAACTGTGAATCTAAATTGAAACTCCCTGTCTTAAAAACTGAAAAGCATTTCCATGGCTTTCCTCTTGTTCTATGACACCAATCAGGCCAAACTTAGGTAACTCAACATTTATGAACTTGATTCTAAAAGCATATAATCTTATGGACTCACATTTTAATACAAAATTGACTACCCTGCCTTGCACATAAACATTCTCCCTTTATCTTGTCCATCTTTACTTTGAAAATCTGAGTTTTGTTTCATTTGAAAGAGGTTCTAGTCGTGAAAGTGTTAAGTCTTAGGTGCTGGTTGTCATCTCACTATGACCAGGTATGGATCCTAACAGTAATCAGAACCCAAAGAAGGAGGACAAATGAATTACGGTGTGATTGAATTTTATGTAACTTCCTATTCTTAAAGACCTCCTAGGATTCAAAACTCACAAGTGCACATTCAAGGCTAATCCTGGCAAAGGATGACAAACAGTTCTGCTCATCAGCTAATGGAAGCAGCCATGAGGTTCAACTGCAAATAGAATTTGGTATTTATTCAGCCTACTAATTTAGTAATTAGCACTCAGTGAGTTTGTTTGTAATTCAGAGCTGCAGGGTTAGTATTATTCTTTATTTTGAAATGAAATGAAACCTTAACATTATTCTATTGCAATATTTTAAATTCACATTTGCTTAAGGCAAGCACACTACACTATTCTAAAACCAGGCTCATCATTTTTAGTAAAAGTTCCCCAGCATTAACTGGCCTAAAATTAGTAAGCATGCAGCAGTTAACACTCAATGACCAAGCTAGGCACATATTTGTGACTGTGCATTTCAATTTGTGTTAGAATCATATCAGAATGATTTAGGATTCAAAGTTAAAATTCCATGTCTACTTTACTGAGAACATTTTTGTGCTGGCTACTTTTTTCTTCAAGGCCAAGGTAGGCACTTGGTTATGGCCCAACCACGGCCAACCCACACCCACAAACACAGAGGATAAAATTTTTGCACCCATGTTCTCCTTTTAGAACTGAAGACTGATCTGTTATTTATCTAAGCTAGGACAAACTCAAGGTTAGCTCTTTGGTTTTTATTTGGTTTTATGTTGTGGTTTTCTTAACCACTCTATTGAGGTATGATTGGCCTGCCAAAAAGCTGTATATATTTAATGTATACAACTTGATGAGTTTGGAGATAAGTATATACCCATGGTCATTGCACCAGCGCCATAAGCGTCTCATCACACATCATTTCTCTCACATCTCATCACCTCCAAAAATTTCCTCCTTCTCTCTTTTTGTGTGTGATAAGACCACTGAGCCAGGTACAATGGTTCATGCTTATAATTCCAACACCTTGGAAGGCCAAAGTGGGAGGATAGTTTGTGGCCAGGAGTTTAAGACCAGCCTGGGCAACGTGGCAAGACCTTATATCTACAAAAAATTATAATTACTTAAAAATTAGGCAGGCATGGTGATGCATGCCTGTAGTCCCAGCTACTCAGGAGTCTGAGGTAGAAAGATTGCTTGAGCCAAGAGTTCAGGGCTGCAGTGAGCTATGATGATGCCGCTGCAAGACCCTATTTCTTTAAAAAAAAAAAAAGTATTTTTTAAAGAAACAACACCTAACATAAGCTCCAGCCTCCTAATTTTTTAAGTGTATATTACATTATTATTTATTACTGTATGTATTATTCTATGTCATAATCTCTATGATTTTTTAACCATCTATTTTTAAGCATATATTACATTATTACTGCATGCCCTATGCTATTTCGTAAATCTCCAACATATTTTCATTTTACATAAACAAAATTTTGTACCCTTTGACCAATACTTTCCCACTTCCCAACCATTTCACTCTCTGCTGCAACGAGTTTGACTATTTAAATTCCTTACAGAAACAGAACCATGTCCTTCTGTGTCTAGCTTATTTCTCTGAGCAGAAAAGCCTCCAGGTTCATTTCAGTGTTGTCACAAGTTGCAAGATTTCCTTCTCTGCAAAGGTGGAATCACACCACAATGTATGTGCACACCACGTGTCCTTTAGCTGTTCACCCTTCCATGGAGGTTTCCAGGTCTTGGCTATTGTGAACAATTCTGCAATGAATGGGGGAGCACAGATATCTCTTTGAGATTCTGATTGCAATATTCTCGGACACCTCTCCAGAAGTAGTTTTATTTCTAATTATTGGAAGACACTCCATATCATTTTCCACGGTGACTACACCAATTTACACTCCCATCAGCGGTGCCTAGGGGCTTCCCTTTCTCTGCACCCTCGCCACATGCTCCTTGTTTATTTGCTTTAGGACGGTCATCCTAATAAGCGTGAGGTGATATCCCATTGTGGCTTTGATTGGCCTCTTGCTGATGATTAGTGATATTGAGCACCTTTTGGTACACCTGTTGGCCACGTGTTTGTCTTCGAAAATTAGTTCTTAAAAGGATGCTTGGCTCTGCCCTTGGGTTCTCCCTCAGCCTGCTTTTGTGAAGAGATGTCAATGCCAGTATTCTCAAAAAAAAAAAAAAAAGTAAGAAAAAACTCAATTCCATTCCCACTTTGTCCATAAAGCCCGTGGCTCTGCTGTTAATCAGCTACACACATCTCAGGGACTACTTTGAGAGGACAACCTCAAACTCACCAGCACGCTATTCTTAACAGCCCAGCTGAAAATAACAATATTCACAGAGAATTATCTCTAGACCCTGAAGTCTAAGCCTGGAATAAGCCACGCCTACAGAGATCCCTGTAAATAGATAATGGTGTTGGGCAGTGCCTGTGGCTCAAAGGAGTAGGGTGCTGGCCCCATATATTAGAAGTGGCGGGTTCAAACCCAGCCCCAGCCAAAAACTGCAAAAAAAAAAAAAAAATAGATGATGATGTTTAGCCTCCATAGATTGCTATTCCAGAACTGTTCCTCAGCTGGTCCTAGAAACCGTTCTGTGGAAGTCATCATTACATCTCCTAGGATATTGTGATGAATACTGCTTGCTACACTACACTGCCTCTGCCACAGAAATTTCTCTTTCTATGGTATCTGCAGTAAATATGTTAATCTTGAATAACAGGATTGCTTTAAGTCCACAGATCCTTGCACCATGTAACTAGTGAACTTTCCCTTCTTGCATTGGCCACTAGGACACTCACTTGCTGGCAAGTTTAAGGCCTACCCATAGAGTGGCTTCAGGACTAGTATCATTCATTTCATCTACTAACTCACTTCTGTTATCACTCTAGATCCTTCCTCCCTATTTTCATTGTTTTCTGATTTTTTCCATTCATTTCTTACGATTAAATATAATTCATAATTAAGTTTTATTCTACCTAGAAAGCCAAATATGTTCAGTCTATGTTTTTTAATGACAGGTAAGTATAAAGACCTAAATGAAAGTCTGGGATAATCCCACCACCTAGAGTTAACAGCATTGCTCTATCGTGTGTTAATATCCTCTCTTTACCATCCAAGGTACAGCTTTGAGCTGAGGACATACTCCCTGTCTCTCCCCGGATGCCGCCATATTTGCAGGAAGGATTATCTCCAGCCTCAATGTTGCCCAGGCCACTGGGGTCCAGACTGCATGGGTAAGTGGCACAATGCTTGGACTTTGACATTTGCTTCTCGATGTCCCATTTTACAGAAAGTTGAGATAAAGGATGCCCAATAGACAAGAATGTAAGCATCATTTTCTAGACATTTCTGTTTCAGCTGCATGTAGAAAATCTTTCTTGCTCTGCCAGCTTTTATAAAGAAATCTGCTTTACTGAAGTTAGAGTTCTCTCCTTAAGAGAATTCCTCTATAAGTCAGAAAAAGGGACAGTTAAAAGAATATTCATTTTTATTTGAAAACAAAAGGCAACTTGCCACATGGAGGAAGTAAAAGGCTGGCCTCTTATAACCCCAAATACAATTTTATTTAAGAAAAAGTTGTTAGTACACTGTATCAAAGACTATAGTATTTGACAACCAAAATAATTATTAAAAATTCTAAAATTGCAAGTAGGATAGACTATCACAACCTATTATGGTGAATTTAAGACGACCCATCAGTGTAAAGAAACTGTAAAGTTAACTGTGTAAAGTTATATGGAAATACATATATGCCTAATTAATTCTGACCAGTGTTTACTATAAGAAAAATAAGTAACAAAGTCTACATCAATGGTATAGTTAGACTTCTGTTATCAAGCATACCACTTGATATCTGCAATTGAACTATTAACCTGATTCTAGATGTTAACACTCAAATAATGACTAAGTTCTTGCTACCTAATGGAAATTATGCAAAATTTCTTTTTTTATAGTCAAAAATCAGGCATTTAATTCATGAATTTACCATTTGTTCTCCTTTTTTTTTTTTTTTTTTTTTTGAGACAGGGTCTCACTTATGTCGCCCTCAATAGACATGAGCAACAGTACTCACAGCAACCTCAAACTCTTGGGCTTAAGCAATTCTCTTGCCACCGCATCCCAAGTAGCCGGGACTACAGGCGCCTCCCACAGCACCTGGCTATTTTTGTTGCATTTGTCATTGTTGTTTAGCTGGCCTGGGCCAGGTTTGAACCTGCCAGCTTTGGCATATGTGGCTGGCGCCATAACCACTGTGCTATGGGCGCAGAGCCTCTCCATCTTTTAAGATGTAATGAATCTTGAGATTCACATAAGGAGAGTTATCAATTCCCTTTTGCTTTGTTTTTTTTTATTCTTATTAAAGCAATCTAGGCAAATTCTGCACAGCCTGTAAAGTTTAGAAGACTGTAAAGAAAGAAAAGGTATCAACTTACATTATGCCACACAAAGAAAACCTTAAATATTTTAGCATATTAAAATTTGGGTGTTTTTTCCACATAGTTTCTAAATAGCTGAGCCCATATTGTATGCGTAACATCTCCGGTTTGTTTGTTTAACTACTGATTAAACGACTAACAGTCTCCATTTACTCAACATTGCTGACATTAGGGACCAGAGAGGTACTCAGCCTATATTATCTGAGTTAGTCATTTTGGTGCTGGGGGTGGTTAATATGAGGTTACATGTGATTAGGTTACATTATTTGCATTGAAAGTAAAATCCAAGGTCTGAATTGTAGTTGAGTCCTTCACGCAGAAAGTGAGCCCCACACCCCTACATTGTACCCAGTAGGTGGGAACTCACTGAGCCCCCTCCAGTCTTCCCCATTCTTGAATTTAATTATATTTTTCTCTCACATGGGGCTGTAGTTGTTAATCTACTAATTTCAGATGAGTAATGAGTACATTGGATACTTGCTTTTCCATTCTTGAGATACTTTACTTAGGAGAATGTTCTCCAAATCCATCCAGGTAAATACAAAAGATGGAAAGTTGCCATCTTTTTTATGGCTGAACAGTATCCCATGATACATATACCACAGTTTATTCATCCACTCATGTATTGATGGGCACTTGGGTTGTTTCCACATCTTTGCAATAGTGAATTGAGCTGCTATGAACATTCGAGTGAGAATGTCTTTGTGGTAACATGATCTTTTTTTCTTCCGGGTAGATACCTACTAATGGGATTATGGGATCATATGGAAGGTCTACCTTTAGTTCTTTGAGGATTTCCCATACTTCTTTTCAAAAAGGCCGTACTTGTTTACATGAATTAGATAGTTTTATCCCCATTTGTCCTATGAGGAATCAGAGATTTAAAAATTATCCCTTGCCAGTTCCTTTGTACTGGTAATAAAGTAATAAAACAAAGTCAAGTTCAAGGCTGCCTGTCACCAAAGCCTGCTTTCTTTCTACGCTATCCAACTGCCTGGAGCAAACCTTATTCAGAAGCAGAGCCTCCACACGTATTTCCAATGTTCCTTTTGGTTAGTAGGTCCTTTCAGCCTTCCAGTAAATGCCTGGATTATGCTCCGGGAAAGATCAGGTTTGGGGTTCAAGATATCTGGGCCCTTGTCCATATTAACTGCCCTCTGTTCTGCTTCACCCCAGCATGTTGGCACAGCATATTTCTAAGAATTCAGCAAATCTAAATCAAATACCCATATACAGGGACTTTTAAAATGATTGACCTAGATTACCAGATTTCAAGAAATTGTTTTAGGGCCAAATATGGCCAGGATCACATCCAGTTCTTACAGACATTCTGGTACAATAGAAAGAGCTTTTAGATTTGCTTTGTTCTTCCTAATTCGTAGAAACAAATCTGATGCTGAGTTATTAACCAGGCACACTGTAGACAAGAAAAAGATTTTGTCCAAGAGTTAGTATGAAAGTCAGGATGTCTATACCAGTGAGTAACAGACCACTGCCAGGAGGGCAAAAGAATACCAGGCCTGCAACACTAGGGATTGTTTGCTTGTTTGTTTTTTGAGACAGAGTCTCAAGCTTTCACCTCCCTAGGTAGAGTGCCGCCCTGGGTAGAGTGCCATGGCATCCTAGCTCACATCAACCTCCAACTCTTGGGCTCAAGCAATTCTCTTGCCTCAGTTTTTCTATGTTTAGTAGAGACAGGGTCTTACTTTTGCTCAGGCTGGTCTCCAACTCATAACCTCAAGCTATCCACCTGCCTCAGCCTCCCAGCGTGTTAAGATTCCAGGCATGAGCCACCACGCCCTGCCTGCAACCACAAGTTTTCGTTTGGAACTTAGTTACGTCACTTCCTGGTTTGGACGAATGACTTTGCACTTAACTCCTCAGACTCCTCATCTGTCAAACAGGGATAAAGAGTCCTACTTTACAACACAGTAGTGGAGATTGTAAGACGTTCCTCTAAGTGAAAGGACTCAGCAAAGCGCGTGATGCAGAGAAGGCACTTTATAAACCTGTGATGAATAAATGGATGAGTGGATCACAGCCAAACGAGACCCCTGATTACGAAGGGCAAATAAAATGACGCTCTTCCTCTGAGCCCTTTTTAATGGTGGGTAACTCTTAAAAGGTGGGTAGGCAAAGAGGATCCAAAATCCTTAGCTTGTTTCACACCATCACACTGTGCCATGTGCAGGCCAAGGTGGCAAGATTCACGTGTACTATCAAAACCATCAGAAAGAATTCTTGGAATGTTCAGGTGTTTCTTTCAAAGAGGCCTCAAAGCCAGAGAGACATGTCAACATGGAGACCTGGATATTATTTCTGCTGTCCTGTCACTGGGCAAAAGGTCACTTCCCTTTATCTTCATCTCCCAAACATACTACATGTCTTGAAAGGCTTCCTTCCTCCGGCTCAGGAAAAAAGATAAATACTCTCCTTGGCTGTGTATGTCACCTGTCACATTTTGTGGTGATGACAGGCAAGACCTTGACTGCCACTTTTACATTTCCGCGAGGATAAGGCCATTGCAGAGCTGCTGACATGTGTCCATCCTTCTTTTTGAGGAAACATACTCCAGAACGGCCTTGTTTCCAAAGAAAAGAGAACATCCACTTCCTTTGTAATGCATTGAAAAAGACATTCACACCCCTTATTTTGAAAATTATTTTAATAGTACCTTACTCAAATTAGGAAATCGCTCTATAATTAACACTGCAAACTTGGAAAATGCAGGAAAGCACAATTAAAAAAAAAAAAAACCACCCATCATCTTCTAAAATTAAGCCGTAAGGAATGAGTTGTCCCTTGCAGGGAGAGTAGGAGAAATGTCATCCGGACATATGGAAAGTGTTTTTACCCAGATTTAACCTGCTTCTCCCCAATTAAAATTTGAACTGTTTTATCAAATGGGCATATGGAGATGTTTTCTCATTAGCACAAAAAACAAGAAAATATGCACTCAAAGCATATTTTTAGCTTCGAAACTGAATCACATTTGAACAGCCACTATTCTATTTGAGATGAGATAGATTTTTTTTTTTTTGCAGTTTTTGGCTGGGGCTGGGTTTGAACCCGTCACCCTTGGCATATGGGGCCAGCACCCTACTCCTTTGAGCCCCAGGAGCCGTCCTATTTTTTATTTAACATCCCAGCTCTTTTTACTCTGTCATGAACATTAATGGATTTGTGCAACAAGTCAAAGTAACAAAAAACAAACGCGTGCAAAGGGGTTGCACCTAAACTCAATGATGGCCAACCCATCTGATTATGTCAATAGAAATGGTCTTGATTTTTCCTATTTTTTTTTTTTTAGGTCAAAACCATCAAATTACCCACACTTTTTTCTTTCTTTTTTTTTTTTTTTTTGTATCACGTTATCTGCATTTCCAGACCCCTTTCTCTTTCTCACTGCATATGACACACATTGGAAACCATTCTTTTAGGCGGGTTGCTCTGAGTGACAGATAATTCCGAGTTCACATTAAGAATATATTTCACTTCCATTTCCCAGGCGGACAATTCCAACCAGAGCTCTAAATGTAACACCAGGACCTGTTCTCTGCCCAGCACTGGGCACCAAGTTCCTAAAGGGGGTGACAGGGAATAGGCACCTCTGGGGTTTCTTGGGAGATACAGTTACAGGGAAGTTCCTGGCCTCTTGCTGGGCAGGAAGTTTATTATCTTCCTTTAAAGAAACAGACCAGCTAATGATTTGCTGACAACTTGTAATCATTAACCCTCCCTCCTGAGGAAAATAAGGACACAAGAGACCCCCAGAATAGTGGTGACCCAAGGGAAATGTGATAATGACCTAAAATAGTCTTATCAGCTACTTGAGCCTCACCAGGCATCAAAATGTGCCCTTGTAGCAAATTCTATAATATCTCTTTCAAGCGTGGTTGCTGAGAATGTCGATTTTACTGTGTGTCATCTTTTTCCTTAAGGGGGGGCCCTAAGGTGACAGAAAATGATTTGAGAAGCAAGAAAGAAATGTATACTTCGGCTTTGAAAAGTGTATTACAAAAGAAAACAGTTTCCATAAATTGTTAAAAGTTAATTTAGGCCATAAAAGGAGGGCACCCCCTACCCCCATAGGCCTGCTACCCATTTTTCAAAGTTCTCTCCAGGGTTGGCAAAATCAAGCATTTATTGAGTGCCTATTACAGGCTGCCTGTCATCATCTACAGGATAGACACCGCTCCTAATCACATAGATGATAGTCCCTACCCCCGAGGTGCTCACAAAATAATGAGAATAATGAGGGAAATGGGGGGCAGCACCTGTGGCTCAAAGGAGTAGGGCACTGGCCCCACATACCGGAGGTGGCGGGTTCAAACCCAGCCCCAGCCAAAAACAGCAAAAAAAAAAAATTATAATGGGGAAATCAACCCCAAAGCAGAGGAGGACTAACAGTGGTGCCTCTGGCCCAGGTAAGGACACAGGGGCTTCGAGGGGTTTTGCACCTTACCCCGAGAGAACAGACTAATAAATGCAGACATTATAGAGCTAGTAAGAGAATATTATAAATAATTTTATGACAATACATTTGACAGTAAAGATAAAATAGACATATTTATTGAAAATTTAAAAATTACTAACGTTCATTCAAGAGGAAGTAGATAAGCTATCATATACCCACAAAGTGAAATTTGAAGTGAACTCCTCCACACAGAGAAAATTCCGTGCCATGTCTCTTCATGGGTGAATACTAACACATTAAAGGAAGAAAATTGTGCCAACTTTACAAAAACTCTTCCCGGAAATTAAAAAAGAGAGACCATATCCTAGCTCATTCAATAGGAGAACATTACTATCCTGGTTGCCAAGCCAGACAAATATATAAGAACAAAAAAATTACAGACCAACATTTTTAATGAGCCTACACATAAAAATTCTCAACAAAATTATACAATACATTATAATCAGTGCAAGAAGATAAACATTTACAAAGGCATAAAATGTATAAGGCTTCGAAAGGAAGAAATAAAATCGTCTCTATTCTGAGACAACACAATTACCCATGGAGGAAATTTCCAGGAATGTCCAAGAATGTATTAGAACTAATACATGAGTTTATTAAGTTCTCAGGAGATGAGGCCAACATGTAGAAATCAATGGCGTTTCTATGAACTAGCAATGAACGATTAGTCATTGAAATGTAAAAAAGCCATTAGAAGTAGCACCAAAAGCCATGAAGAACTCAGGTAGGAATCTAACAAAACTTGTGCAAAATTTGTAAGCTGAAATCTGTGAAATATTGTGGAACAAAAGAAAAGAAATTACTAAATAAGTGGAAAGCAATACTGTGATTATGATTAGAAAATTCAACATTTTCAGGTGTTGGTTCTCCCTAAATGGATCGTCAATTCAATGTGATTTCAATTAAAATCCTAGTAGGATTTGGGGGGTGGGGGGTACAAATAGACAAACTGATTCTAAACTTCTACGGAAAAACAGAGGTACTAGAACAACCCAAGTGATTATGAAAAAGACCAAGTTTAAGGACTTACAGTATCTGATTTCAACAAGTGGTTCAACTAATTTTTAGATGAGATTCCAATTGCTTACCTGGGCCCTGCTGCTTGAAGTTCTCTCCCTCCTCTTCATCCTGACCTCCTGGTACCCTTTAAATAAAGAACAAATCTTTAACAAGGCCCTTCCTTAATGATCTGGCTGTTACCACCTGTTGAGACCAGCTCTAAACCAATCAGAAAGAATGAAAACCAGAGAAGAAGACAGGCTCTAAATGATAGCATCTGCCATTTCTTTGTTTTTATTTCCGATTCATAGGAAGGTCCAGACGATTGGATCACATCGTTTGAGTTTATTAGGCAGAGCCCAAATTGTAGTTGTGCAGCCACCATTGATTGAACAACTAATATTTCCAGTCCCTACAGAAACTGTCCCAGAAGACATACAGAGGCAGGCATGGACTTTCCTAAAGGGAAAGCAAAGAGTTGAGCTGAGATTCAAACCCAGAACATTCTGACTGCATGTCCCAGCTCCTCCTATGACACCACGGCATCTGAAATAACCACCGGCCGAGTTGGTGAGAGCTGCCCTAACCAACACCTTGTTTTTCAAAGTGACTTAGAGATATTAGCTGTGCTGGCCAGGTGCAGTGGCTCATGCCTGTAATCCCAGCCCTCTGGGAGGCTGAAGCGCGTGGATTGCTTGAGTTCAGGAGTTCAAGACCAGCCTGAGCAAAGTGAGACCCCCATCTTTACAAATAGAAAAAACTATCCAGGTGTAGTGGCAGGCGCCTGTAGTCCCGGCTACTTGGGACGCTGAGACAAGAGGATCACTTGAGTCCGAGCACTTGAGGTTGCCGTGAGCTATGATGCTACAGCACTCCACCCAGGGCAACTGAGACTCTGTCACAAAAATGAAAAAATATTAGCTGCGCCTCAGTATGCCTGCTCCTTCTCTCACCTCCCAAGCATGTCTGTTGTCCGTGCTGTGGTCCTGGGGTTCAGAGCTGCCTGATGAGGGCCGGTCACGGTGAACAGTGCCAGTGATTCTGGAGCCCCTGCCTGGGTGAGGAGCTTGGCTGTGCCACATCTGTGAAAAGAAAGAGACCACAAACTACTCAAAACAGGCATTTGAAACCAAAAGGTAGTTTACAAACATTCTGCATACAGGGAAAAAACATAAGGAGTCAGAGAGAAAACCATCTACGGAGGGACACCGTGACTCTCTCACCTCAGTAGCACCTGCTAGTTAAAAACGATCTTCTGAAAAGCCAGCCTAGTAGCTCACGTGAGGGTCTCTTCCAGAGATCTGCCTCTCTGTGTGCTTAGAAGGCTCTTTTTCCAAGAGCTGCTGTGATGGTCTGAATGTTTGTGTCGCCCCCCCACCCCACCCCCGCCAAAATTCATATGTTGAAACCTTATCCCCAACGCGATGCTGTTAGTAGGGGGGGCCTTTAAGGGGTGCCACGAGCGGAGTGGATTGGTACTCTTACAGAAAAGGCCCTGGAGAGCTCCCTCACCCCTTCCACCATATTTGTTTCTCTCTGCTTATTTCCTCATCTAGAAAGTGGGGCTAAAAATAGGACTTTACTTCAGAGGATTGGTATAAACAGCAAATACAGGCTTCCTTTAGCAATTTTATGGAAGGCACCCACCTGACTAAATTCAGTCTTGCTCCTTCACCTAAACACATTTCACTGGCAGTGCATGACTTCCGCTTGCAGGTCCAGAGTCCTTGTTTCAACAGAGATTTCACTCACATTGGCGTTAAACCTATGTCAACCCAGCCCTCCAAGTACAGAACCACCGCAAGTATAAAAAGAAATAATTTTTTTTCATCCTCATCACAGTAGTACCTTAAACGTCTGTCACTTGCCATTGTTTTAAATTCTCTATTTGATTTTGAGCATTGTCCCTCTGCCCCAGCATGAAATAGAATGCTTGGTATGTAGTACGCATTCTCTGAGTGTACCGTGAAATCCTCTAATACGCTAAATGTTTATAAAAGCTCCAATTCAGGTCTCCTAGCCCAGAAGGGCAAAGTCCATGCTTGCTCAGAATCAACTTCTGAGTTAAATCTGAACTCCTTTTCTTACCTTAACAAGCATTTCACTAACTGGCTCCAACCATCCCCTTCTATACCCCATCACCCTCCCTCTCCTCTCACCCCTCAGCTCTCAAGTCCCAGCCCCATCAAAGTCTATCATTCCCAGAACAGGCCAGTCCCTTCTATAACTCCAAGACTCTACACTTGCTATTCCTTCTTCCTGAAATACTCTTCCCTTCTAGGCATGGCCAACTCCTATTCTGCCTTCAAAACCCCAGCTTAGAGAATTCCTCCTCTGACATCTCTCAGATTCCCTAAGGCAGCAGCGGTAGCTCCCTCCCCTCAATATTCTGTCTTAATGCACTGATGAGGAGGCATAGCTGTGAAGTCATGCCAGGGCTAAGCTAAATTCCCAGCTTTGCAACTTAGAAACCAAGAGACCCTGAGTGAATTACGTGACCCCTATAAAGTTCATCTGCTCAAGCATCAATAGCAACCACTGCTGAGGACTGAGGATGAGGTAAGGAGATCATTTTGCAGGGATGTCCAACCTTGGTTTTTTCTCTGCCACACATTGGAAGAAGAAAAGTTACCTTGGGCCACACATTAAGTACACAAACACTAATAAAACCCAATTGGCACAAAAAAAAAAAAAGAAAAGAAAAGAAAAAGGTCTATGCATACTTTTCATGTTATCTGACTCCACAGATAAACAAGAAAAGTCATCACAAAATCAGCGTGCAAACTGCAGGCCACAGGTTGGACACCCCTGTAAAAGTGTATAGTAAATGCTCAGGAAATGCTAGACAGTGTGACGCCTTCTGTTCCAGCACATGGCCACACTGAGATTCCCTCATTGACATGTCTCCACCCCAATGAAACCCTAAATGATACCAAGAGGGTCTGTAATTGTTTCTTATCCCTGGCAACTAGCACACTAGCTGGCTCAGAGTAGGCATTTAAATGCATCCTTGCAGAATGTTTGTGTGCTGTCACGAATGAATGAATCTGAGCTGTTTGCTCCCCTAGAGTGCCCAGGAGGAGCAGCGTCCCCTTGCAATGGCAGGGGCAGTTGTGCTGAAGGCATGGAAGGAAACGGAACCTGCTCCTGCCGAGTAAGTTCAGAAATGTGTTCTCTTTGCCCCTGATTCTGCTTCCCCTCCTTTACCTGTTGATTCCCCTTAAATACACACACACACTAGGTGGAGTCTCTAAGAGACAGAGGTATTAATAAAAAGAGTGTGCAGGCCAGGCACAGTGGCTTGCACCTGTAATCCCAGCACTTTGAGAGGCCAGGGCAGGAGGATCACTTGAGCTTAGGAGTTTGAGACCAGCCTGGACAATGTAGTGAGACCCCATCTCTACAAAAACATTTCAAAATCATCCAGGCATGGTGACATGTACCTGTAGTCCCAGGTATTGGGAGGCTGTGGCAGGAGGATCACTTGAGCCCAAGAGTTGGAGGCTACTGTGAGCTATGATTGTGCCACTGCACTCCAGCTTGGTTCACAAAGCAAGACCCTGTCTCTAAAACTAAAAATATTAAAAATATTTTTTTTAAATGTAAGTATAAAATTTGCAACAAAATGATCTCTTAAGCATCTAGGGACCTTTAGGAGAGTCAATTAACTGCTCAGCCTTAAGCAGAGTCACCTGTAAAGTGGGTTTGATAGAGTACCTATGTAATAACATTTGCTGAGAAAGTAAAAGGAGATCGTGCTGTGAAAATCCTTTGTGACACTATACAGAGCTAAAGACATTGTCACTGTTGCTATTAATAATCACCCCTATTCGCCGACTTCCCTTGGGTGCTATCCTCAGCATCCTTTGTAAGCCATTGGGTCTGCCAATTGAAGATTTTCTTTGTTATCTCCTGAAACTGACTTTTTGCAAGACTCAAGCCTTAGGGGAATTAAATAACAGAAATCCTTCTGAAAAGGATTGGGCTCAATTGTCTTACAAAATGCAAAACTGAGTTTTCCTTTCATGCCTGGGTGAAACTGGGATATTAGCACTTGCTGTTTAAATCTTTGGACTGACAAAGCAGCTTCCTTCAGGAGAGCATCAGACCCTTAGTAAAAAATGATTCAGGATTAAGCTGTGCATTATAATACCCACACACAAAGCAAAGAACAAAGGAAAATCAGAAAGGAGGGGCTTTGGAAGAGGCCCGTAGGGAAGATGTATTTCAGAAACAGACACTGACCAGACCAGACAGCTGCAAGGGCTTGGAGGGCTTCCTGGGTAACACATCTCCCACCGGTCTAATGTCAACCCCTCTTGCAGGATGGGTTTGGTGGAACTGCCTGTGAAACCTGTGCTGATGACTCCTTGTTTGGATCCAGCTGTTCCGCAGGTATGCTTGATTTTTATGTGATCAAAACATTTGTAAGGGTGGCAAGTCCCCAGAAAGACTATTGGTTGAAGGGAAAGCATTGAATGTCTCTATGTAACTAAGTCTACCCAGCAAAAGCAAAAACTTAACAACAAATCTCACAAAATGGGATCATTAGAAAGAGAGGCAGCATTTTCTATGGCTCCTGGAACCTGCAGTCAGCTACTCACCAGTAACACTCTCTGGCATCCTTCAGATTCCCTCTCCCCAGACTCCAGGATCCAAGAGCCGCCCATTCCTCACCTACCCAGCTTTTCTCTCGGGTCTTTCTAGATCTTGGTTTTAGCATAGATCCTATTTCCACCATAGGTTCCACCTAATTCTAATTTTTCCCTTCCTTTTGAGAAGAGAAATGATGGCCTGAGGTGGTCAGAGATTGCTCTGAGGTTGGTGCTCCTAGTGAAACAAACAAACCTGACTGTGGCTTGTCCACTCTCTTATTTTTGGCTGCCCCCAGAAGTGGACCCTGAGAAAGGGACTGGAGTAACTAGTGGTTTATTTGGACAGCGATCCAGGAAACACTGAGCATGAGGAAGTGGCGGGGAGTGGGGGGAAGATGAAGAGCATGTTATCCAATCAGGTACCACTGAGGACCACTGGAGCTTTGCACCCCGGGGAGCTCTGGGACTCGGTGCAGAACACACATCTCAGTGTCATCTCACCCAAGGGGACAGGCAGCACAATGAGGCAGGCAGGAGAAAGTCTGTCCAAAGACATTTCCACCAAATCCCTGGGACCTGGAATTTGGCAAAAGGGGAATTAGGAGGTAGATAGAATTAAGGTTGCTAGTTACCCAGCCTTAAAAGAACAGATGACCCTGGAATATCTGAGTGGGCCCAGTGTAATCACAAGGGCCCTTAAAGGTGGAATAGGTAAGTAATGACAGAGAGATGACATGTGGAAGACTCAAACAGCCATTGCTGGTTTGAAGAAGGAAAGGGAGCTGAAACCCAAAGCATGGGGGAAGCTTCTAGAGTCTGGAAAAGGGAAGGACACAGATTCTTCCCCAGAGCCTCCTAAAAGGAACACACGCCTGCCAACACCTTGATTTCAGCACAGTGATTTGGGATTTCTGACCTCCAGAAATGTAAGATGATGTCTAAGTTTGTGGCCATGGGTTACCACAGTGATAGGAAACTAAAACCCAGAGTCTTAGGGGAAGAGTGGCTTCTGTCCACACCCCCAGAGCCCAGCGAGTGCCCAGGCAGAGCAGGCTCCTGAGGGTCACACAAAACCCTCAGGCAAAGAGCCGTGGATGTGGATGTGGGATCCAGCTGCAGTGTCTGCAGTCTCGAGGCCTAAAGACTGTGGCTGAGGTCAGGGACAATGCTCGCCAGACCCACAGAAGGGATATACTTGGTGGCCTTTCTCCAATACCACTTTGGTTCTGGCTGTTATGAAAAAATTAAGTTTGGTAGACACTGCTGTGATTCAAATTTTTTTTGCACAAAAACCAGCACACGCACACATGACATCCCCATAAATTTGCATACTCTGTAATAAATTCCATCCGCAACAGCAGAAGCAGTGCCTTGGTCTAATCCACATGGTCTTTGAAAGTTAGAACCACTATTTCTTCCTCCCAGACCCTCCTACATGCTGCATGCATGGCAGGCACTCCCTACACTTGGGTGGATGAATAAACGTGTGAATGTATGAGTGGTGTATGAATGGTGAACCCATCATCCAATTCACTCCGGCCTGTGGTCCTGACCCAAAAGCACAGTTTTAGAACCCAGACTTTAGATTCAGACCAGGTTTTAGACCCAGGGCTACTCATTGTGAGAACCTAGATCCCTTAACAAACCACCTTCTCTTTTTTTGTCTTCATTGGTAAAAATAAAAATAATGTTGCCTCCTTGATGGAGGATTCGATAAAATAATCAATGTACAATAAGTGTTAGTAATTATTATTGTTACCCTTATTATTTCCTTAGTGTTCCTTAATCACAGATGTTAGCAAGAGCAAGTTTAAAACACATGATGATATTCTGTGTTTTTAAGGTTAGATGTTACATTAAAAGACAGGCAATTACAACATAAGAAATTAACTGTTTAGAAATAGCTTGTCTCCTTCCAACTTCCCTACCATAATACCAGAATTTAAATAAAATAGTTTACATAAGTATTGGGATGGGAAGGAATAAAGAAGGCAGCCAGCATTGCTTCGTTCCCAAGAAAACTGAATAATTGTTTTGGGATGAAAAATTAGAAAGAAAATGAACGTGTTACTCCAAGAAGCTAGTATTGGTTACAGATGTCCACAGGTGTGCACAGAAAATCCAAACATTCCCAAATAAAGGAAATATCCTCCCTTCCAACTTGTTTGAGCCATGGAGAAAGGGCAAGTAAAAGGGAGAAAGATGGTTTAGAAACCTAAATTTTGAAGTGATAAAATTGGATACCTAAACCAAGATTAAACTCCAAGCTCTCAATTCCAATAGAACTTTCTGTGGCCAGGCTCAGTGGCTCATGCCTATTAAGCTAGCACTCTGGGAGGCCAAGGCAGATGGATTGCTTGTGTTCAGGAGTTGAAGACCAGCCTGAACAAGAGAGAGACCCTGTCTCTACTAAAAATAGAAGAAATTAGCTGGGTGTTGTGGTGGGTGTCTGTCATCTCAGCTACTCAAGAGGCTGAGGAAAGAGGATCACTTGAACACTTGAGGTTGCTGTGAGCTATGACGCCACAGCACTCTACCCAGGGCAACAGAGTGAGATTCTGCCTCAAGATAAAAAAAAATAATAATAACTTTCTGCAATGATGGAAATGCTCTGTATCTGCACTGTCCCACACAGTGGCCAGCAGCCACATGTGGCCTTTGAGCACCTGAAATGGGACTAGTGTGACTGAAGAAATGAATTTCAAATTTCAGTTAACCCTATTTCACTCATATTTAAATGGCCACACTAGTGGCCGCCACACAGCACAGCTCTAAAATGTAACGATTAAGAGGACAGGCTGTATGGTCAGACTAGCCTGAGTGTGAAGCCAGCCCCAGGGGCTGTGTGACCCAGGCAAGCTATTTAACCTCCCTAGCCTTCCTCATCTATAACGTAGGAATAGTAATACCTGCCTCGCGGGGCTGATGACACAGCAAAGCTCTGAGTAGTATATCACAAGCACTCAAGCAATGGAAATAAGCATTAGACAAGGACAAAAACAATCCAGGAGAAAGTTGAATTATGAGCAAATGAATGAATGAATGACTCAGAGATGGCTGGTCCTCTCCCATTGACAAGGACGAGAGGAACTTGCAGACATTTTCAGCCAATTGGCCTCTAGGGGTCAGTGTTGTTTCATGCAACAAGGTGTTAGTCCAGGGAGGTGACAAATCGGCCTGTAAGTAGGACGCTGTATTAAGTGCAGTTTATTTTTAATGTTGGCTGAGGCTGGCTGCCAGAGCGCTCTCCTCCCAGACTGCAAGTTGCTTTAGAGAAGAAGTCGAGCTGCACTAGCCAAAGGTTTTCATCTCTGCTGCCAACCCCCTTGCCATCTCAAGGCCTCCCTCTCGACCCCAGTGACTGCAAAGCCCACCTTCTTTAACATGACCTGCAAATTGATCCACACCATGTATCATTAATAAAAACAGCTAGCATTTGCTGAGGGCCTACTGTGTGCCAGGCAATGTGCAAAGAGGCTTCTTTGGATCCTCACACAACTCTTTCAGAGGGAGGGTTCTCATTTTATGGATGAAGAAGCAGAGAGGTCATTCAGGGCCATGCAACTATGATGGAGGCAGAGGCAGGATATCACGTCAGGTGTGTGTCTTCAGAGCCTGGGCCCCCAAGCACTGCACTGTTCTGCCCCTGCCAAGCATCTACCATGCGTTATGCCCCAGACAGATGATAGGGATCCTAAGACAGACGAGACCAGGCTCCCAGCCCCAAGAAACTGAAAACGTGGGCTGGACTCTGATGCAGTGTGCACAGCCCACATGGCATGACGGGCACACAGGAATTGTCCCCACAGGGGGCGTCAGAGGGGGCTGCGTGCACTGTCCATCCAATGAGAATGGCCCCAGCTTTGACCACTTTAAGTCTCACTGCCCAAATTTCACCGTGTCTCCAGAGATTTGCTGAGGTTGATTCACAAAGCACCAAGGGCTCTTTTTGTGACCATCTGGGGAACACGTTGCCACTCACATCTCCTTTCCAAGGACACATTCCTGGCAGCAGCTGGCAGCCCTGCAATGCGATTCCAGAGGCTTCCAAAAGCTGCCCATGCCAGGTCAGTTCATCCAGGACAGAGGCTATACTGGCTAACAGGACACGGGGAGATGCTCATACTGCACAGCCAGGGGGGTGGGCATTTCACAGCAAGGACAACACTTGCAGTTACCATACACACTGGGAGCAGAGACTGAGTGACCTTCGCCTCCCCTCGTGCCCCTCACACTCCTTGACTGGCTGCACCCCAGCACTTTGGACGAGAATCATCCCTGTACCAGCTAGAGCATGGCTTTCCATTGCACTGTGAGCTCCTGAGATTTAGATTTTGTCAGCTACTCATATTTGTAGACCTAGTGCCTAGTACAGTGCCTGCCATTAGGTAGGCGCTGAGCAAATATTTTTTAATTCAGTTGAATTAAATCTTCCCCTTTGAGCCCATAGGACGCCCCTCCCTGCATCCCGGTTATCTCCGTTACTAACTTAACTTCTCTCCAGGACCTGTCTGGCTCCAATAGCTACAGCCTAGGAAACATGATGTGCTTTGCTAAAAAGAATCAGTGGCAACAGAGTTTCTGAAGAGGGGATGAAACTCACAAAGCCAACTTAATTCTTCATTTATTTCAGTGACTACCTGAATTAATTATCTCCCATTCCATTTTTTCATATGTGATACTGAAATAAAAATGATTCCTACCTCGAAGGGTGTGGTGAGCATTAAATTACATCATGCATGCCAAGCACTTAGCAAAAGGCCTGGCAAATAGTGTTTAATGTAGGCCAATGCAGCCCCTCAGCTGCAAAATCGGAGGAGGCATTAAAAAACTAGTAATCAAGAAGAATAATCGTGTTGGTGTCCCAGGGATGCTATGACAAAGGCCTGCCAATTGGTTGAATGAAAAGAATAGAATGTGTGGTCTCAGTTCTGGAAGCTAGAAGTTACATATGGAGTTGTTGGCAGGGCCATACTCCATTCAAAGCTTCTAGAAGAGGATGCTTCCTTGCCTTTTCCAGCTTTGGTAGTTCCAGATGATCCTTAGTGTGGCATCATGGCTCTAATCTCTGCCTCTGTCTTCACAGGGCCCCTCCCCTGGTATATCTCCGTCTCTTCCCCTCTTTCTTATAAGGAAACTAGGACACAAGTCATATTGGATTAAGGGTATATCCCACTCCAGTATGGCGTCATCTTAACTAATTACCTCTGCAATGACCCTCCTTCCAAATTGGGACACGCTGAGATATTGGGGCTTAAGACTCAAACAGATTCTTTTTTGTTGTTGTTGTTTTAGACAAGTTCTCTCTCTGTTGCCCAGGCCAGAGTGCAGTGACATCATCATGGCCCACTGCAATGTCAAACTCCTGGGCTCAGACAATCCTCTTGCCTCAGCTTACCGAGTAACTAGGACCACAGGCATACACCACCACACCCAACTAATTTTTTCTAACTTTAGTAGAATTGCGGTCTTGCTCTGTCTCAGGCTGATCTTCAACTCTTGAGCTCAAGCGATCTTCCCACCTCGGCCTTGCAGGGTGCCAGGATTACAGGCGTGAGCCACCACACCTGGTCAAGACTCCAAAGTATTCTTTTGGGGGACAAAATTCAACCCATAACAACAATATTTTTAAAATATCAACTGAAACATCAAAATAAAGGCAGGATTCGATTCTGCACTTGCAATCTGGTGCCCTACTCCCTCACCCTAATCTCAGCCCTGTTGGAGGCTGTCTTTAGCTAAAAGCTATTTGAGTAGTTGTTGATATTATTGTAGGGCACTGTGAAAGATGTCGTGGGAAAATACAAGGTGGAGGGAAGGCCTGTCAGGGGGTTGTAATCTAATAGGGGAGAAAAATGTACGGATTAAGAAAGAGAAAAGCAGCCTAGACTGCTGTCAGCAGGTCACTGGCCTCATTGCTGCCAGCTAGAGCGTCACCTGCTGAGCATAAAGAATTTCACAGAATATCACCAATCAGACAAACACTAGCCACATCCATGGTGGAACAAAACAAAACTAAACAACTGCATAATAATGTCCGAACAGAGACTAAACAACAATGGACAATCAGAAAAATAACTCAACAGCTGCATCTCCTGCTGACACGAGTGCCTCTTCTGTGAAGGTTCACCCTTGCTGCCAACTTTGTTGGATCACTGGTGTGTTCCTGGTGGTCTTTGGGTACCAGGCGTCAGCTAAATTAATAGTTTGAGTAGGACACAATAGATAGTGGGCATGGTATAAAGCATTGCCGGAACAGAGGACCACTGAGATGGAAGCACAGAAGCTGGAACTTCAGCTGGGTTGAAGGATGAGGACCTCAGATTTCAAGTGGCTCACACAAGGGAGCACAGCAGAGGCAAAAGCACTGCAGTGTGGAAAGCACAAGCTGCCTCTCCTGAGACTTCTGACTTCCGACTTCCACTCTAGAGTGGTCTTCCTAGGCCAGCCCAAACCCTCACTTCTTCCTGGTCATCTCCCATTGGTCCGTTGTGTCGTTGAGTTTATCCCACTGCATTACTATTGGCTGTCTTCTCCCGCCTTTAGACGGAGAGCTCTTGGAGGCCAGTGACTTTGTTCTGTTTACCTTTGGACCGATTAGCCTCTAGCACGTTATCCCAAACATGGTAGGTGTTCAATAAATGGTATGAAGGACGGAAAGGAAATAGCAAACCAGAGTCATCCCACACACTGAGAATTTAAGATCCATAAAATGAAGGGATGAGAGATGAAAATGAAAAAATTATCAAGGCTAAGTCAGATTAGAGAGATCTTTGTTTGCCAAACTGAGGAATCTAGATTTCATTTGGTGGGCAACTGAGAGTTGTTGAGATATTTGGGGGATGTTCACCCAGATGCCATTGTTAATATATTGAAATGGATGGGATAAAAGGTGAGAGATTGGAGCTAGCTAGGCAAGGTAAAATGCTACTGCAATAATCCAGGCAAAACTTGGTAAGAACTCGAACAAGGACTATGGTACCAGTGGCAACAAGGAACAGAAGAGCAAGGTGGGAAGCCTAGAGAATACAAATGACTTGATTCTCAGATGCCTGGAATACTTTAAACTTTACTAATCCCTGCTTTTCTGGCATTTTTAGTTAAATTTTTAACCAGGTATGTCTTTATTATATTCCACTTTGGCTGATGTTAATTTGGCTTACATGCATTGACCACATGTGTGGTAGGAAGAATAACAGCTACTAAAACACAACTATAGTCCAGAAAGATGAAGGAATGAGGAGAGAGAGGGGAGAGGAGGGGGGCTATGGGAGGAGGGAGGGTATTTGGGGAGACCTTACCTAATGTACATAATGCAATGATGCATGTCAAAACTATTAAGAAATGAATGTAGGGTGGTGCCTATGGCTCAAAGAGTAGGGCGCCAGCCCCATATACCAGAGGTGGTGGGTTCAAACCCAGCCCTGACCAAAAACTGAAAAAAAAAAAAAAGAAAGAAATTAGTATAATTGTGATGGATGTGTTACTTAGTTCAATGTAAGCATTTCACATTGTATATCAAAACAGCACACTGAACCCCATAAATGCATTAGTGTATAAAGTTATGATTTAATAAAAAATAATAATTAAAAAAAATACTAATGGCTGCCACATGGCTTCTAATCCTGAGGACCTGTGAATTTGTTAGGTTACAAAGAAAAGGGAAGTAAGGTTGAGGATGGTATTAAGGTTACAAATCAGTCGATTTAAGATAGGGCAATTGTTATCCATCCTCCAAGTGGGCTTAGTACAATTATGTAGATTGTTATAAGAGGAAAGGGAAGGCAGAAGAGAGAGCCAGTGGAGATGGTAGGAAGGAAGAACTCTTTGTCAGCTTTGAAGATGGAAAAAGGGATTATGAGCCCAGGAATAGAGATGAGCTCTAGAAGCTGGAAAAAACAATGGAAGAGATTCTCCCCTGGACTTTCCAGAAGAAATATAGCCCTGTTGAGACATTGGCTTTAGCTCAATGAGACACATTTCAGACTTCTGACCTCCAAAACTATAAGATAAACATGTGTCATGTTAGCCACTAAGGTCATGGTCCTTTTGTTACAGCAGCAGTAGAAAACTCATACCAAATCCTTCACAGAGGGCTGCCCAGAGGATGCTACTGCCTCAGCCTGATAGTACATCTGGCTCAAATGAGACACAAACCGGGTCCTAAAGAGTTGACTATTTATTTCAAATGCCCTTCATTTGTCGCCTCTGAAATGATTTGTCAATGGGCTAAAAATTCAGCTATTTCAAGCTAGAAAAAACAGCAAAATTATTCTAGGCCCTTCTGAATTTCTTTTTCATCCTCATGTTGCTCCATCATTCAGGAAGTAGGATTTATTTGCATAAATGTTTGCTACCAACAGTGATCAACTTAGTATTAGCTTTTCTTGTTTAAATGCAACAGGTGTATATAAAACACTAAGTTAATTCTCTTGTTGGGGTACCCAAAGATGAAATAGTTTGAAAATAGGGAGATAAAAGCTCCAAAGCCTGTGATACGCCAGTTACACTTTATAAATATTATCTCACATAACTCTATAGAAATCCTAGAAGTGAGGTATCATCATCTACATGTTACATACTCAAAAAAGAAAACTGATGCTAATAAAAAAAGATGAAACCAGATTCAAACTAGGGTCTCTAGGTCTACAAACCCATGGTTTTCTTCACCTTATCATACAGATTCCCAGCAAAGACTATCTGAAAATATTAGGCTTCTGGAATCACTAGATGCAATCTCTATCAGGTAATAAAAATGCCCCATTTTCCATCTGCAGTGTGCAATTGTGTGCATGGGGTGTGCAACAGCGGACCAGACGGTGATGGAACCTGTGAGTGCTACTCTGCATACACTGGCCCCAACTGTGACAAGCGTGAGTACCCCACTAGATCAAACAGCACAGATGTAGGCATTTCAATTTTGCTCTGTGGGGGTGAGGTGCCATCAAATGTTTGCTAGAAGGAAACCAAAAATTAAAAAAAGAGAGGGTAGAGGAAAAAGAGGGGAAGGGAGGGGAGGGGACAAGAGTAGGGTGACCAGATGTCCTGATTTTGGCGAGACAGTCCCGCTTTTTGACAATTTGTCCCGCGGCGTTTTAAAAAAGTCCCGATTTTTGGAAAGAATGCAGGAACAGGCTGGAGAACAAGAAGGGAATATACGGTTTTCGGCCACCATATGGCTATTTCACCAGAATATGAGTTTTATATTATTTTTGATAATTGTATAATGTTAAACTGTAATAAATAATTGCTGAGAAGTGATTATCGAGAACCGCTTATCCAAGTTTACCCTGTTGTCAGGCCCT
Source organism: Galago senegalensis (assembly GCA_963575145.1). Taxonomy (NCBI): domain Eukaryota; kingdom Metazoa; phylum Chordata; class Mammalia; order Primates; family Galagidae; genus Galago; species Galago senegalensis. The sequence goes on along the minus strand of CAUYTI010096923.1, from coordinate 6,127 downwards.
GCCCCGCGCCCCTGCTCCGCCCCCCGGCCATGTTGTCCCGCCTTACAGATGTTAAAATCTGGTCACCCTAGACAAGAGAAGAGTGGAGAGAGGAACAGAAGCAGTGCAGTGACAAGGATATAGCTGTGTTTTAGGAGGTCAAGCTGGAGGCAGTGTGTAGGGTAGAGTGGAGAAGGAGGCACTGGGTCTAGGAAGCCAATAGCAGCCATTGCAACAGGTTAGTCACCCAGTGAAGGAGATGAGATGTAGTCTCAACTATAGGTCACAAAGGCACAACACATGAACAGCCATAAGGAGGAGGAAACAGGCTCGCCAAGCTTAAGTGACTCATTGAAGATCACACAGCTGGTGAATAAGAGTTGGGACTCAAATCATTTGACCCCGTTAAACAATCTATTACACTGGGTCCAATCAAGAGATAGAAATCACAGGGTGATTTAAACAACAGAAGTTTAATATGAAGAATTAGTAAGCTGCAAGACGATCGTAGCGACAAAATGCAAACTCTGGGGATGATGCAGCATAAGAAGGACGGTCTTGAAAGGGGTTGGCCATTCCCAAGACAGGATTCAAACCTTGATAGAGAGGGTATAGCTGGCAGCCCACGAGGTGACTGACAAGTTTGCTGTGTTTCCCAAGCCAGCACTGGCCCACAGTGACCTAGCAGGCATGGGACAACCCTTCAGTACACCGGGGTGCTGGGGCTGGTGGGTGAAGGCACGGAAGAATCTGGGCCCTGGCACGGGGGGAAGGCTGGGTTGTGCAGTGTATGTGTGGGGAGGGCTGCAGGAATATCACTGGGTTCAGGCCAAGGATGCAAAGTCACCTAGGGACTCTAGGTACATAGCAGGGGTAAAGCATCCCTGAACAGACTATGAGTATAAGCAGCAGCAAACAAACCCAGCAGAAGCACACCATTGCACCCTGGATCCAAAAGGAGGAACCCCTGCCTCCTGCCTTGTCCCTCAGCGCCCTCTACTGGCAAAGGTTATATTGCTCTGTGAAGGAGAGACCTCACAGCAGAGCAGGTTCTGAAGGGTGAACTTGGAGCTGAGAGGTTAAGAAATTGGTCCTTCTGCCTGTAACTCTAGCCTCGCCTAACTTTTCCTCTGGAGTGTAGCCTCCTGTAAAATGAAGGGGTTGGGCAAGATTACATGTCAACAAAAGCAAACTCGTTTTGTTGAAAGCCACTGAGATGCTATGAGCAGTAGCAGTGACAAGCGAATAAAAGACAGCCTCTGCCTTCTTTCTGTGGAGGAGACAGCCATGCAGACCACCAGTTCAAATCCAAGGCCAGCTGGGTGTGGCTACCCCGTCATTGTCCAGAGGACACCTGGGTAGAGGTCTTCTCAGTAAGGCAGGCGACTCAGGCCAGAAGCTGACCTAATAAAGAACCCTGACAGATAAGCTTCTAAAGGAAAAAATAATAATAATTTGAGTCAAAAGATAAACGAGAGATTAGGACAAAACTATTTGAAATTCACATGGTAGATGAATTTGTATAATAAAGTCCATGAACCCAATTTTTAAAATGAACCTAGGAACAGCTCATTCTCAGGATAAGAAACGAAAACCACTAGAAAACACGAAAAAGATACCAAACCTACTAGTAGTCACACAAACACATACCTCTGATTAAAATGAAGCTCAGATTTGGAGTCTTGGAGGTTCTGTGTTGGTTTGTTTTGACTTTTTGCCCACTATGTTACATGGATTGAAAATATAAATAATATCCATCCGTGAGAAAAGTGACAAGGAAAATATTGATTTTCCTACAACAAGTGGGGGAAAGTTATCAGTAAAATTTCAAGGCATGTTTACAGTATGCTGGTGCAGCTTAGAGGAAGGGACAGGTTAGCAGATGTAGGTAAGAATATATATTATATACAGAGAAATTCATGGAAGTATTATTTATAAGAGAAAACAAGCTGGAAATAAGTTGAATGTCCATTACTAGGAAATTAGTTGAATAAATTTCAGTATATCCTATACTAGTTAGAATGATGTTAGCTGGTATAATAAACACAGGCTTAGTGCCCAGAGCACAGTGTTTATGGCACAGGCTACATACACCGAGGCTGGCGGGTTCGAACTCGGCCCGGGGCCAGCTAAACAACAATGACAACTGCAACAAACATAGTCAGGCTTTGTGGCAGGCGCTGTAGTCCCAGCTACTTGGGAGGCTGAGGCAAGAGAATCACTTAAGCGCAAGAGTTTGAGGTTGCTGTGAGCTATGATGCCATGGTACTCTACTGAAGGCAACATAGTGAGACTCTGTCTCAAAAAAAGAAAAAGGAAGCAAGTACCATGTAAAACTCAATGTGACCGAAATGACAGTATCACCGTCTAATCTGATTCTAAAGCTTGAGAAGTTACACTGTGTCAGCCAACTCACCTATCTCATCTGTAACTAAGTGTGGTTAAGAATAAAATAGAAATATGTTTTTTCTATTAAGCATGTGACTATTTTAAATGTCTACTAAGTTCTCAAAACATAAATTGTTATTGAGGTTTTGCGGGTTCAATTACTTAATAAATGGACCTGTTAGGTATTCCTTTTGATATAGGAGCACCATGAAAAAAATTATTGAGACACTAAGAGACTGTAACTTGAGACATTGGTGTAGTGTCACTCCTGTGGGAGTCCAGTGTGGGTGCTCCTGTTTGATATGCCCACCTTCCCAGCACACGGTGATCAAGGATCCAGACCTTTCCATCCTGTGACTCTGTCATTCTCAAATGCCTCAGAACATTTGCTTTTAGCCACCATGGACAGGAAAAGAGACAGTGAAGAAGTACCTGCTTACTACAGTCCAGGAAAAATACATAAAAATTCCGCTCAGTCTCCCATCAGTGTGAACTAGGCACATGCCTTGCTGCAAAGGAGGATGGAAAATGTCATCCTCGAGGGGCATCCACTCCTGGAAACGCCTATACTTTATAGAAGGAGTAGAGGAATAGTGGCTATGAATTTTTGACTCAACTAGCCACTGTTGGGAGACAATTGTACACATCTTGAGAGTAGCAGACTGACTGCCGTCTCGTCTTTTCTAGGACGTTCCAGCTCATCTTTCCAGGATGGTCACATATTAAACAACCTTGAAAGACATAGTATCTTTCTCAAGAGCAAAAGGCAGGAATGCTTTTCGCCAATGCCAGTTATCAATGTATTGCCTCTCAGCTCCAAATTGACCCTTTTTGCCGGCTCTGTGATAATGGAGATGAGCTCTCTAAATGTTTCTTTTTTTTTTCCAGCTAGCAAGATGTGAAACCATCTCAGTAGAGGATGCTGCAGGGACAGTGGAGGGAAAGGAGTTTTTCTCTTCTGTTTCTGATTTGGCTCACTCACCAGGCTTCCCAGAAACAACTTTCCTCCATTTCTCAGACCCACACAGTTAGGTTCCCATAAAGCTCAGCTTCCTTCAGCATCTGGCTACTGCACACTGTCCAGGCCTTGACTGGGGATGGGGCGGCATAGACAGGAGCCCCAGAAACCAGGCTGTGTTGCTCTATACCTCCTCTCCTCAGCCCCTTGTACACCACAGGCCTTATAGATCTGGCCATCTAAGGACCTGGCCATCCCACCTGCATCCCACCCAGGCCTAAACCACACACAGAGGTACACTACCCTTTTGAGAGGGTGCTTCTTAGCTCCTGTTTCCAGTAGCACCCAGTGGCCAGCAGCTTGCCTGGGCACCTGGTGAGTTCCAAGGCTTGGCACCTTCCCACAAACAACCTTCCCAGGCAGCCCAGAGAACAGATTTCCAGCAAGATTCACTGTTAAGATACTTAAACAACTTCCGCCATCCAGTGGCCAAGGCTATGAGTTTTCCAGTGACATCCAGATCTTAGCCAGGAGGAAGGAAGGTTCTACCTGCACACTTATCTCAGCCCTAGTATAGTGGCTGTTCTTTATATATTTGCTATTCTTCTATGCATTAGAATTCTTTAATTCTCACTAGCTAATTTCCCATGACTTCAATTCTCTGCTCATAATTCTTTATATTAAAACTTTCCCTGTTGAAATAATTATGTGGTTTCTGTCTCCTGTCTGGCCCTAAATAACATATTGCTCCTTACTGAAGGAAAAAAAAAAAATATCTCAAGTTTCCTAAGATGAGGGCTCCTCTCTTGTAATAAAACTCACAGCATGTTATAGGCCTAAGTCTAGTTCTCTTTGTATTGTCCTGCGGAAATTAAGTCTTGGACAAACTAGTGCCAGAATGCTGATACCCTGGCTATTGCACAGATGTGAGTAATAAACTGTCTTTTGTCTCTAACCAAGGAGTTTTGTATCTTCTACCAGCATCCATGAAATTATATCAGTTCAACTTTTTAGCTTTCCAAGCTGGCAAATATGTCAGACGTTTCATAGTTTTTGACAGTCCCTCCATGTCATATGTATTAAATACTGTGCAGTTATTAGAGATTAAGGCAGCTCCTTAAAGCCTTCTATAATATACTTTAAATTAAAAATAAGCTTGCTCAGTATTTTAACAAGATTCTCTTTTGTTAAAAAATCATACAAATACATTTATAAATTAATGTATTTGTATTGGTTGTTGACATTGGTAACTTTGGGAGTGGGATTGGAGTGTAAGAATAAGAAAACCACTTTATGTCTTCTGTGTTTTTTGAATTATTGTAATGAGTCTGTATTGCTTTTTTAATAAAAGGGAATACCATAGTTTTAGAACTATTTATCTGCTAATGCAACTACCTCCACAATCTTCCCTTGCAGCTGTTCCTAAGTGTTCAGCCTTGCTCTGCCCAGAAAATTCCAGATGTTCACCTTCCAGCGAAGATGAAACCAAACTAGAATGCAAATGCCTTCCCAATTACCAACAGGACGGCAAACACTGCCAGCGTGAGTAGAATGTAGATCCTATTAGTTTATTCATTGAGGTACTCAGGTTATTTAACAGGCAAATGAATCCTCAAAAACTTATTAACACAATGACAGTCTTTATTTCTTTCTACGTAACTGAGAGAAATATGTAAGAAATGCCAACAAGGCTGGGCACGGTGGCTCACACCTGTAATCCCAGCACTCTGGGAGGCCCAGGTGGGTGGATTGCCTGAGCTCACGGGTTCGAGACCAGTCTGAGCCAGAGCGAGACCTTGTCTCTAAAAGTAGCCAGGCATTGTGGCACCTGTAGTCCCAGCTACTTGGGAAGCTGAAGCAGGAGCATCACTTAAGCCCAAGAGTTTGAGGTTACTGTGAACTATGATGCAACAGCACTCTACCAAGGGCCACAAAATAAAACTTTATCTCAAAAAAAAAAAAAAAGAGTGCCAAGCAAAATGGTCATTGTGTGGTAGTCCATCAATAAATGGCAACATGCTTATTAAAGCACATATATAGAATTTTATGCACTTTTATATCACCTTAATGTTGCATAAAATATAATGCTTCATTTTTTCTTTTCATGCTTATTCACTTTATAAGAGACTGTCTTGTATATCAGTTAATAACATGGACTCTGCAGCCAGACCTCCTAGGTTCAATCCCAGATCTGTCTTTTACTAACTACATGACCTTTAACCTGCCTGTGCCTTAGTTTTTCTATCAAATGGGGATAATAGTGATACCCATCTTAGGGGATTGTTGTGGGAAGTAAATGAGTTAATATATACCAAATTCTTAGAGCATGGCCAGTACTATAAATTCTATAAGCATTAGTTGTTTCTTTCACAACATTAGTTGTGTGTTAACTACACAATATTATGGCATAGTAATATATCAACACAATCACTGTGGTTACAATTGCTAATGAGCATACCTAAATCTATTTGGGGGAAGGAAAGTGATCAGAAGGTGGAACTGGAAAATGTTCTTAGCAAAGTACCACAAGAATGGAAGAAAAAGTATCCAATGGACACAGCCCTATTATGAAACTAATTTATAGTTCTCAAATGAAAGCTACAACCTAATTCTAGCCCAAGAATATGGGGAAGGGGTAGGGGAGGGAAGGGGAGAAGGGCAGATGGGTGGTGGGAGGGTGACTGGAAAAATCACCTCTATGGTCTGTCTAACAAGGGTACAAGTGAACTTTTCTAGAACTAGAGTATAAATGTTTTAACACAATAACTAAGTAAATGACACAAAGTCTAGGTTAACCAGTTT